>KK119303.1:427567-482223 GCA_000611955.2 Stegodyphus mimosarum | reverse complement strand
ATTTAATTATTTATAATAATTATTATTTTTTAATTATTATTATTTGATAACAAATGATAGTCTCTTAATACCTCTCTTGGCCTAGAACTTTCTGAAGTGTTCAAACATCCAACATGAAGAGCTTCTTCAATGAGACTTTATGGTGCCTGCTTTGCTTTATTAGTTCAGTGAAATGTATAAACAGAAGCACATGTTCAAATTATGTTCATGTATATGACCAAGTTCATGTATACCACATGTTCATTTATAGGATCAAGCGAAAAGAAACTTTGTTGAAAGCATTAGGTTTTTCAGCAAAGGAAACATCAAGTACGCCTTCACCGAGACTTGCGCTATAATCTTCCATTTGTTAGGTCTACGTATTAGCCACGCTTACACACCATGAGAGCTTCACAGAGAATGCAATATTCTGTTTATATTATCTTTTAAGAGACATTTTGCTACCAAGAAAATTGCCCTTTAAATGGGGAATGATTCTCTCCTTTCAATATCAGAGAAGGATGCTTGAAAAGAAAATTTAATGGCCCTTTACATCCAGAGATATTGTTTACTGTATGGTGATTTTCTTCTAGTGTTTTTTACTACTCATGCCTTCAAAGAGATGAAATGATAACTGCAGCTTGATATTGTACAGATAGCGACAAATTCATGACAAATTGCGCCTTAAGCAACTAGCACGTTTGAATAGACATGGGATTTTATTAATTCAGGAGAGCGACTGGCCACCCTCAACAATATCAACCACACAGCAAATCAACAATATAGACTATGAACTTGAACTTCATCCTCAATTGTTTCCTGAAATATTCCCAAACATGAGCTACTTAAGCCATTTTTTTTCCAAGGTATGCTTTGCAAACAATGCATCAATATAACGGGCAATGGGTGATTTAATTTCTTTCTGAGATACTGATTTTTACAAATGTAGCATAAATAATTTTTTGCACATAATTTCTAATAATAACAGATAAAGAAATTCACTTATCTGCTCCTTTAGTGCAATCGCCTTTGCAATCTCATTTGTCTTCATTAGGAAGGCAGGGATTTTTTTCTGTAGTAAATGTAAAAATTCGAGAAGGTGTTAAGCTAACGGAAACATTGAAAGAAAGCTCATATCTTAGGTTAGAAATGATTATTATATACAGTAATATACATATCAAGGGCTTAGTTTCAGTCGTAACTTCATTTTGAGCATGCATCAATTTATGGATTGGTGGAATATTTTTCTCCCTTTCAGAGATTTTTTATAAGAATGCTTATAAATGTCATTGCCACATATTGGCAACAATGCATTGTTATTTCTGGGGCTATGTTTGATTAAACGAACACTTTTTTAAATTTGTTTCTTTTACCTATCGTTGATGTGAAATGAAAGTGCTGACTCTTATTGGATATCGATTGGAAAGAGGCAAGAATTAAAAATTAACGTAAATTTATATAAAGTTCTCCGAAAATGAAGCTGTGTTATCTAATTTCTTACATAAAAATACATTTAAGGACACAAGCGATCGAACCAATCTATTTTTTTTTGCATTAATATTCATAGCTTTAAACATGAAAGGATTTTTGAAGCACACATTTCGATATGGAAAGCAAGATATGCAAGTAAAGTAATTTCGAAAGGCTGGTAAAGATTTTTATTAGTGGTGTCTCGTTCAGACTTATAAAACAAGACGCAATTATTTGATACATATTTATTAATAATTTTGACTTTCAGTCGTATTAAAAATGGCTGAAAAGATAGTTAATTGCACTGTCTTCTGAAAAGATTTAAATAATTGCGTCTGTACAAAGCGTTCAATTCGCTCTTGTGAATAAAAGTATGTATGAAACCGCAGTGGCTAATCACACCGACGGTGCGAATAGCTTCTAGAGGCTATTCGCACCACCTACGTTAGTACCACCTACGTTTGCCTTTTAAATTACAGCCCATTATTTATTTAAATTTAATTTATTAATGTGTTTGTATCATATATCAAAGTTCTTTGAAATAGTTGTACAAACAAAGTTCAAAATTCTTTGAAATATTTTTTGTATATTGAAAATAACGAGTATTTCCATAGAAAAATTAAGAAGCATACAAAATTGTTAGTAGCCAATATTATATCATTAATTGTTTATTTAATAGTTGATTTTATCGCTTTTAACTCATTTCACGTCTAAATTTTCTACGTCGGAATGCTCGGTCTAATTTTTATTATAAAAGACGAAAACTTTCAGAGAGGAATAAGGTAAAATCTTGATTGCGCAAAACACATCTTCGAATCTAAATGCATTATAAGAAGTACAAAAAATGTATACAAAATCTTAGCCCCCCAAACCAGTCATTTAAACTATTCCAACTGTTCAGGAAAGCGATAAACATTGCGAATATAAAAGTCTGCCCTTTTTTATATATAAATAAATAAAGGAAATGTTCATGCACTTAGGATTCGTTCTTTTCGATTCAGTTCAAATGACGGATCTGGAACTGACAACCCAATGCGCATGCGTGGTTAATGTTGGAGCGAATAGCCTAAAGAGGATAATCGCACCGGTGGTGCGAATAGCATCGGCCGTATGAAACATTCAATTAGCACTTATCGAAAATCAGGTATTGGCAATCAAGTCTGTAAAAAGCATGTAGAGACATTAGGTATTTTTTGAAGGAGACATGAAAAATGCCCTCGCCGGGATTCGAACTACGGAACTTTCAAATACGTGCCGAGCTTGCTGACCACTACACCACGAAGCCTACTAAGAAGGCAGGAGAAATACCTTATAGAAATTTAATTCGCATTTATCGGAAACTTCGAGCGGTATTGCATGCTATTCATTTTAAAATGAAAGGAAATAAGTTTCAAGGAATAGTGCATATGATTAATCTTAGAATGTAAGGTTGTAATTGTGTTTGTTTCTGGTCCTTCTAAATTATAAAACAGAATATTGGCTTAATAATACGCTGAATGTGCAGAATTATCGATCTGAAACAGCACATTGATTATTAATACTTAAATTCATTAAATAATGAATTTAAGTATTAATAATCAATGATAATTAATAATCAATAATTACCATTGCATATTTTTGCAATGGTAATAATTATAATTTTGCAATGAATGGTACTTAATGCATTGCTGTAATTGAAATAGCTTTCCTTGTTTGATATATGTGTAGGCGCTTTATAAGAAACAAAAGCTAATTATGAAACCTTTTCTTTCAGTGTTTTTATTAATTAATCAGAAAGTTACGTATTCATCACAAATTAAACTCGAAAGTGACTAACCGTTTATTTCAATACAAAATGAAGGCGTGTCTGCTTTTTATTATATATTGGTATTTCTAAACATGCTTTTTCCGACATTCAGATTTTATATGATGTGCAAAATCTTCTAACTTTGTAGGTCTGTAAGAAGAAACAAACTATGTAAATGTAAAATGAGATTAAAAGTACAATTATAGATAGGAGTATGTTTTAAGTAACACTCCATCATTTGAGTGAGTGATATTTGTCTTTCTTCAAGAGCTCAAAATATTTTGCATCTGTGGAAGATTGCCAATAGCCTTTTAAGTTGATATAGTTTTATGTAAAATTTGCGCAAATCTAAGGTATTTTCTGTAACTAAATTTATGCTCTTTTTATTACATATAACGTAAGGCACAAATATAGTTTTATACTGTCACTTGATGACACAAATATATTCAGGATTTCAAATCAATTATTTTCCTATAGTAGAATTTGGAATATTCAAACTTTCGAAATTTTCGACACATCTAACTAGATGTCAGAATACAGAGCTTATTCTGATGTAAACTCTTTTAAATAAATCGAATTTTTGGCTATTTGAACTTTTCAATTGTTTCCATACTTCAGTTAATTCCTCTTCCACTGTACATCTGTTCGAATATGTTTTACATCGAATTAAATTATTCTATATTGAAAAAACAAGTTGTGATAAGAGTGTGGGTGAATAGCTTGTCTATTCATTTCATTTCCTTAATACGAAAGTAGATCTGTAAATAAATTTAACCAATCTTCAACGAAGCTATAAAGAGTAAAATTGTGGGAGTGTATCCGATAAGAATATCCAGACAACTTTGTGCTTTCTGTTAGAACATTGAAATGTGCTGATGAATTTTTTAAAGCAGACGAATAACAGTTTGCGAGTAAATTGCAAAGCAGTTTACTTCAGGATGCGAATATATAAAATATTTTTTCTTCTGAATCTAAAAGAAAAGATGTATCACAGAATACATATTATTCATGTTATTTCACAACATTCATTATGAAGCTTTTCGTATATGTAGATTCATCAACATATGCCTCTTTCCTTCATAAGATCTTATTCGTGGCTTCAGTAGTCTATTTTGTTTCATAATTGTATATGTTTGTTAAGAGATAATGTTTACATTTTATAAGGTCATAAAACAAACTTTTAAACATCTCGAACAAAGTTTCAAAACTGATAATGACACTGTGGCAAGACACAGTTTAAAATTGGCGTACAAAAGGATACCATTTTCTAATATGAGGATATACTCTCTAGAATTGCTCAGGTGTACGTGCTTTCTTTTCCAAGTCCGATTTGGCCCAAGCCGTTTGAATCGTTAAATATGCTTTGTGATCTCGTTTCGTTTCGAGAAGAAAGAATTACGTATTCGGTCATATTCGAATGGTAACTGATTCGGTCAACAAACAAAAGATCTTGCTAATATTGCGTTTAGGAATTTCTATCATCTGAGTTCCACATAATGAGATGGTGCAGATAAAGTTAGTTTACAACATGTAAATTATTAATTTAGAAGTCAAACAACAAAAATCAGCATTATATTTTCAAATTTTCACAGGACTAGTTTCGATGGTTTTACCGAAAAGATAAGAGAAGATAAGAAAGCCTGGACAGGAGACAAGCTACTGGCGCCATCTCTTAACCAGAACTAAAACATAATTTCTTTAAAGGCTGAAGGCAAAGATGGATTGGAATTAGGGTCGTTAACTAGAACAGAAAGATTTTTTTGAATGTGAAATGCCTTCAAGAAAACCCAGTTCACCAATGGAAGATGGTTTTTGAATACGTTTTGCACAGAAAAATTGAAAGTGTGATTTTCGACCAACAATGTTGGGCAACAAAAGACTTCTGTGCTTCTTTTTTTCTAACACACGCCTCATGCTCCTTAACGCAAAATTTTAAGGCTCTCTTAGTTTGACCAATGTAAATTAAACCACACGGACAAGAAATCCTGTAAATACCCCAGGAATTCATATCCGGAATGGGGTCCTTGAGTATGGAACTCGGAATTTTATTGATGGGAGAGTTAAGATAGGAGAATTTTATTGAGGAATTTTATTGATGGGATTTTTGTTGTTTGACTTCTAAATTAATATTTGTTCGGCGTGTTATTGTATCTTAACATGTAAATTAGTTGTAAACATGTATTTTCTAAACTCTGAACGATTTTCTTCAATAAATAATTTGTAAATCAATTTTTGGTACTTAATTTGTCATATTTCAGGCAACAAAGAATTAGCAGCATGGCTATCAATGGGAATACTTAGATTGCAAGAGCGTGGTGTACTTCACATTTTAAAAGAGCGCTGGTGGAAGCAAAGAGGGGGAGGGAAGTGTGTAACCTCTTCTAAACAGTCATCAGGAACAGCACGAAAACTTAGTCTTGACAACGTCGGTGGTGTGTTCGTCGTCCTGATATTTGGATTAGCTGTCGCCGTTATGTTAGCGGTAATTGAATTCAGCTGGAAATCGGCACAATGGGAAAATCCAAATAAAGTAAGTAAACCAGACAAATAAATTTTGAACAAGATATTCAAAATTTAATGTAAATAATTAATATATTTAACCAAATGGTCCCTTTTTATCCAGTAATAAGGTTTAATTTCGCATTTTACACATTACCTTGTTCTTCCAAACGTAGGGCAATTATAAAAAGTCATTACTCGAAAACTCTTAAATTTGTAGGATGATTGGAATGTTAAAAAGCTGAAGAGAGTCTGAAACTTCTTTCTTATTTTATAACTCCGATATTTTTGGCGTTTGTCGAACAACAGGCTTTGAAACTATGCTGAATTTCGTTGAGTTTCAGTACCTTTGACAATGTTTATGTAGAAGCTGGATATTACAGAATTTTCGTTATATCGAATATGCTTGATTATGCTTATTTCTCAGAAATAAGTACATAGGGTGGAAACAGGACTGTATGAAACTGTTCATCTGCGATGGATAACATCGGATTCGGCAAAGTTGTAAGATCTCTCTGGCCCAACTTGTCAGTCACTGTGATAGGGAGTCACAAAAACGTGCGAAGGGGTTGAAACCCTTTTATTGTACTTTTAAAATTACAACTGCGTCTCCTCGACGCTCACAAACTGCGCCAACTCGGCGGTTGAACTAAAAGCAAGGTAAAACTGAAAATAAGAAACTAGATGAACAAATGTCAAACACTACCGACGAGGCTCTGAGATCTTAACTAACCGCGTTTTTAATTATCGCTGATATTCAGCAAGATTACTGATTTAACAGTTGAAGGTCTAGCACTTCTGCAAAGTTAGGCACAAAGGCCGACACGCGCTGATCTAAATTCTACCGAGCAATCTCTCCAGCGTAGCTTCAAAGCAAGACCTTTTTCACGCTCGTTTCGTCTACTATTTAACTCAACTAGCTTCCGCTAAATTTGAATAAACTGCGCGTGCTACTGTAATTTACATACTCTGGCACGGGCATTTCTAGGGGAAAAATGAAGGCTAAAAAGGAAAGGACTATGAACTTAAAATAAATGTTAGTTAAAATAAATATAAACCCTACATTTGCCCTTGCCAGAATTTTGAACACTTGGAAGCAGGTCCTAGAAACGACCTGTTGAAAAGTTTCAACATTCTAACCTAAAACTCAAGAGCCCCGTTTACATAAAACAACTTTTGGCTATGAAATTTTACAATGTTTGGCGTCGCTAATACAATTTCTTCGTGCTGAATCCTCTCTGCTGTCGTTTATCATTCAGTCTTTTCTTCCTTCCAGGATCTGGAAGGAACAAGTATGAGTATACTGAAAATACACTATGATTTACACTTTAATACTCGGTAGCATTTTACTTTTCGATGATTTTCTTTTTCTTATTTAACTATTTATTTCACATTCATTCTTCATGCAAACTTTAATTTAAGTTGCTTTGCCCCGGTTCTCCACTTTATTTGTGGTGTCCAACGGAAGTATTTCATGTTTTTTGTATATCAACACTTCCCCTAACCACAATGATTTGTTAGAATTCGATCAACCAACTATGACACACCCTAGTCCGTCATACTAAATCTCGATGAGCTATATTTAATCTTCTTAAACTCAAGTGTTAGTGGAGAACCCTAAAAAAAGTCGCATTCATTCTAAATTCCCCCTCATTCAACTTTTCACATACAGGTTTTCGCTCCAACGCATGATTTTTAACTTCTAGTTAACATTTAGATTTTAACTGGTTTCTTTTGCCATTTACTTTTAGTATGTAAAATTTTATGCTTTTCCACTAAATTCTACTTTTACATAGCTTTAAAGTATTTACATATCTTTACAAAATTCTAATACATACGATTTTTACAATATACAATAATATGAACAAGAAAAAGATATTTTACTTCACGTTTCTTCGCCAAGCTGGCGGCCCTGAAACTAAATTTTCCATTAATACATAAAATACGAAAATATTTTATATCTGGCCAAATTTTGGCTTTAACATAACAAAACCAGTCTTTCGACCAACATAAACTGCTTGTTCTTAGACATTAAACTTAAAATAAAATCTTGCTTTGCTTTCGCTAAATACAGTAAACAAAACTGAGTCTCAACCGAGACAAATTGACTTCCTTCAACACCTAGAAACTTCGTATTTACACATAACAGTTCAGAACAAAAGAAAAATTTATAGAAGGTTTAACTTATCTTTGACTTTTCGATGCTTGGAACTCAGTCATCCTCTTTTCACAGAACTCTGTCCATGTCAGAGAATTCATAGCAGTCAGCCTGCGCCTTTGACTTCTTTGGCTCTCCTCCATAGGCTTTCTTTTCTGGCCTCTACGTGCTGGTCTTTTGGGGTGTTGGTATTCCGGTTCCTGCCTTTTCCTCTTAGCACCTGGATGGTTGTTTCTGGGGGCCTCCGGTTTGCGTTCTTGCTTGAATTTTTTCTGCTGGTTAAAATCTTTTCGCTCTCGTTGTCTCTTTTTTCGCAGGATCGGCGGCCTTGTTTCTCTTTGGATATCCGGAACTGGACGCGGCTGCGTTGACTCTGCTTTTCTGTTGTGGGATCTTGTTACTGGTTTTTTTCTCTTGCTATCTTGCAAGGATTCTTTACGGGACGTAGTTGTTCGCTTAACCTTTTTCTCTGCTGGAGTCTGGAGGTTTTCAGTCCTTCTTTTCGGGATCCTTGCATAACTTGTAGAAGGGCTTTGTTCTTCGGTGATTCTCTGCTTCTTGGGTTCTTCGGCGGTTCTCTGCTTCTTGGGTTCTTCGGCGGTTCTCTGCTTCTTGGGTGGCGGAGCAGACGGCCTTGCTTCTGGACCTTCCAATTGTTGGGAACTTGAATCCTGCAAGAAACTTTTGAGCACTTCAAAATCATTTTTCTCGTAAAACTTCTTCACCTGGTCGGGACTTGCTTTACAGGTTTCTCCTCTCTCGTTCTTAAGGTATAATATGGCTCCCTTGATTTCCTGAATAATATAGGGACCTTCAAATCTCGGAGCCAATTTTGCGGAAAAGTACTCTGGTGCATTTGATAAACAAAATTTTCTTTTTAAAACTTTGTCCCCCACTTTAAAATCTGCTTCACGGCGTTTTCGATTATAATAAATTTGCTGTCTGTTTCTTGCCATATCTGAATTTTTAACCGCCTCATGAATCAATTTCTGCACATCTTTTTGCCTAAATTCTTGTTCCCTTTGTTGAACAAAGAATAATTTATCTAGAGGTGTTATTAACTTACGCCCTAAAAATAATTCCGCTGGTGTTTTTCCAGTGGAGTCATGAATTGCTGTTCTTAAAGCATAAGCTAACTCATCTATGTAGCCATCCCAGCGCTTGTGATGTGTGCTAACATAACTTCGAATTATTTTTACAATATTTTTATTAACTCTTTCCGCGATGTTTGCCTGTGGTCTGTACGGAACCATCTTGATATGGCGTATGCCAAGTCCAGAGCAAATGTTCTCGAAAATTTGGCTAACGAATTGTTTGCCGTTATCGCTAATGACTTTTATCGGTGCACCGTATTTGAAAATGTACCTGTGTAAGAATGCATCTGCAACTGTTTTGGCTGATGCACGTTTAAGTGCAACAATTTCTGTCCACTTTGAAAAATGATCTACAATTACTAAAAGATAACGATTTTTATTTAACTCACTCTGGGGGAAAGGGCCAAGAAGATCTATGCCTAATATTTCATTCGGAAATGTAGCGCGAATGCTATTTAAGTACCCGGCCGGGCTATAATTAATATCATTAATTAACTGACATTGCTTGCAGGACCTGACATACGCAGTTACTATTTTGTATAATTGCGGGAAATATACCGCCTCGCGTACCCTTTTTATTGTTTTTCTGATCCCCAAATGACCCGATGTTGGCACGTCGTGTAATTCCTTCAAAATGCTCAATCGAAGCGAGGCTGGGATGACTGGCCTATACTCGAAGTTTTCATTTGTTGATTTAGTATAAAACAATAAATTATCTATTATCTCATAGTTCTGTGCTCTACTTCTTATTGCGGCCACATCTGGGTTTTCGAAATTATCAGGGTCTTTTAAATAAGCGTAAATATTTCCGAATTCAGGATCAGCTTTCAATTCAGCAATAATTGTCTCTCTAGAATCTATGATTTTAGAAGTTAACACAGTGCATTTGAGTTCATTTCCTTCATCGTCCAGTTTTATTCGGGATAGTGCGTCCGCGACATTATTTTCCTTTCCCGGTTTATACTTAATTATTAGGTTATATTCTTGAAGTTTTAGAGCCCATCTTATTAACCTGGGCGTTAGATTTTTTCCCGAGTAAAGTCTACCAACGGCCGCATGATCCGAAAAGACCGTTACTGGGGCTTTGCCAAAATGAACTCTAAACTTCTGTACAGCCATTAATACTGCTAATGTTTCTCGCTCCGTCGCTGTATAATTCCTTTGGGTAGCGTTTAATGTTTTACTAAAAAATGCTAAAGGATGCCCTTTCTGCATGAGCACTGCACCTATGGCATAGTCCGAAGCGTCGGCTGCAATTTCTAAATTTTCGTCACCTTCCGGGAATTTCAAGACAGGGGCATTGATGAGCGCTTCTTTTAACTTCTCAAAAGCTGTATTTGCCTCTGCTGTCCATGTAAACTTACTTTTCTTTCTTTTAAGTACTAACAACGGCTCTACAATATTAGCAAAATCCTTTATGAATGATCGATAATAAGAGCATAACCCGAGGAAAGAAGACAGTTTCTTTGCGGTTTTAGGAGGGGGGAAACTTTTGATAGCCTTTATCTTTGAATCTTGAGTTTCTATGCCCTTTTGCGAAATTTTATATCCTAAGTATTTAAGTTCTTTTGTCGCGAACTTGCATTTTGATGCGTTAATTGTTAAACCGGCCTCTTTTAATAACGAAAAAACTTCCTGCAAGTCCTTAATATGCTGCTCCAACGAACTACTTGTTATAATTATATCATCTAAATAAATTAAAGTCGATTTTCCTAGGACAGGTTTTAGAACAATGTCCATAGCTCTCTGAAATGTCGACGGGGCCCCACACAGCCCAAATGGCATGCGTAAAAATGCATAAGTTCCTGATTTTGTGATAAACGCGGTTTTATGTATATCTTCTGGTTTCATAGCTATCTGATAGTAGCCCGATGTTAAATCCAAAGTAGTCATATATCTCGTAGATTTAATCTTTCTAATTATTTCCTCAATCACCGGCAGAGGGTAAACCGGGAACTTTGTAATGCTATTTAATTTTCTATAATCAATAGCAAACCTCCAAGCTTTTTTATCAGAAGGCGGGAAATCATTCTTTTTCCTACATAGCACCACTGGACTCGCGTAATCACTGTTTATTGGCGAAATAATCTGATTTTGCAGCATTTCGTTTATATGCTCTTCAATAATGAGCTCTTTCTGTTTATCATACCTGTAGGGTTTGGCCTTACAAGGTTTATTGCATGTTAGTTGTATGTCATGGGTTACAATTTGACAATTACCCGGACGTTCTGAAAACAAATTTGAAAAAGTACTCACCACCTGTTGAATAGCTTGGCTTTCTTCAAGGGTCAAATGACTTAAATCCAATTCAGGTTCCTTTACCGGCTCCACCACCCGTCGTTGCATCTCCAGCGTAATTGCATTTTCCTGAAAATCCAATCTGGCTTTTGCGGACTTCAAGAAATCCATTCCCAAAATCACTGGGTTCTGTAAATTTTTCACCACGAAAAATAATATTCTAAGGTTTTCTTCTTTTATCTGCAGTTTTAATGATAATTTTCCGACACACTGACATGTTTTTCCTTGGGCGGCTATAATTTCTGTGTTTCTATTTTTAAATAAACGTAGTCTATGAAAGTTGTCATTGTAGAATTTGTAGCTGAGGAAGTTTCCTTGAGCTCCTGTATCCACGAGCGCTTCTACCGGGACTTCGCCGACCAGGACTTGGATGACTGGTAACTGGGAATTTTTTATCACAACCGTGTTTAGGTATCTTCTTGAGGGATTTTGCGAAATTTCAGGGGTCTGGACCCTCGCTTTTACAGGCCCCTCTAATCGTTTAAAGCTTTCTTCTGACCTTCAGTCTTCTGGGTACGCGGACGGTTTTTTTCGAATTTCTTCTTCGCGCTTTGACCTTCGTTCTTCGGTGACTTAGCTTGATAGCTCTTTCCTCCATAAGAGTATTTCGTCCTATCGGCCGCCAAGTTTGAGAACTGTCTTCTGGAACCTTGAGGATATGCTGCCATTCTAGATTTTTCCGCTATTCGTCGGTTTTGGAACTTGACCGCCAACTCGAAGAGTTCCTGCAAGGAGCTTGGATTTCGGATTTCCATAAAGTCTTGGACAGCAGGTAGTAATCTGGGTAAGATTATTTCAATTACCTCATTATCGGGTTTCTTTCCATACAGCATATTTACCAGCTTGATTTTTCGTAAAATGAACTCTGTTAACTCTTCGATGTTTCGCTGATAAAAACTGTAAAGTTCAGCTTCCAACTTTGCTCGGTCTTTCACTATGGGAAAGGCTTTTAACAACGATTCTTTAAAATTTTCAAATGTGTATTCTTGACCTCCAAATTCTCCTAATAAAAATTTTCCAATATTTTTCCACCATAGTGCGGCCTGTCCTTTTAATGCAGACGTGGCGATGGCAACTTTTTGCCTTTCGGGCACAGGATACAGCTGGAAATGGCTTTCCAGGCCTTCTAGAAATATTGCTACAGAATTTTTTCCGTCAAAATTGACGGTTGGCTTGATAGCTGCCCTCATAGTTTGGATTAAATATCCGAACCCTTCCAACTGGTTAGCCATAACTTGCTCTTGAAATTCTACAGGAGTTTCCACCAAATTATCGGCCATTCGAGTTCGTGAGATTTTCGGGCGCCAATTGTAAGATCTCTCTGGCCCAACTTGTCAGTCACTGGGATAGTGAGTCACAAAAACGTGCGAAGGGGTTGAAACCCTTTTATTGTACTTTTAAAATTACAACTGCGTCTACTCGACGCTCACAAACTGCGCCAACTCGGCGGTTGAACTAAAAGTAAGGTAAAACTGAAAATAAGAAACTAGATGAACAAATGTCAAAAACTACCGACGAGGCTCTGAGATCTTAACTAACCGCGTTTTTAATTATCGCTGATATTCAGCAAGATTACTGATTTAACAGTTGAAGGTCTAGCACTTCTGCAAAGCTAGGCACAAAGGCCGACACGCGCTGATCTAAATTCTACCGAGCAATCTCTCCAGCGTAGCTTCAAAGCAAGACCTTTACACGCTCGTTTCGTCTACTATTTAACTCAACTAGCTTCCGCTAAATTTGAATAAACTGCGCGTGCTACTCCAATTTACATACTCTGGCACGGGCATTTCTAGGGGAAAAATGAAGGCTAAAAAGGAAAGGAATATGAACTTAAAATAAATGTTAGTTAAAATAAATATAAACCCTACAAAGTAAAACTAGATTAGGCCACCTTTTTTGACTCTGTCCGCTAAGTTACACCCATTTTTACTCTATTGTCGTTTTGATTATTTGTATTTTACTCTTTGATTTTCTGCAATGGTTTAAAATCATTCTGATTATTTGGAAGTTACGAAAATGAAATGTAAAGTAGACCATTGCTCAAAATAAGGTAATAAATGCTATGTTAATACATGACTTCCTAAAGACCTAAAGTTTTCGAGGCTTGATTTGGCTTTAAATCAATGCCCATGATATTCTTGTTTACGTACAGAAATCTTTACATCGAGCTGCTAGGAGCCTGCAATCGGCTTTGGATAATTTCTGCTTTACGATGGGACATAGGCAGGGACAAAGTTTAGACGATATACATAGACACGGACAAATAGTTTTATAATATTAGGAGCTTAAAAGTAACTTTTATAGACGTAATGTTTGCACTGTTTGAGAGTAGCAGGCTGAAAAACTTTAACAGTAACAGGCTTAAGAACTTGCAAGAGAAATTATGAAATCGAAATTGTTTACTTCCACCAGTTGTCTAAAATTAATACTTATAGATATTGTTGCGTTTATACGGGTTCGTGGATTTGAGAGTATCCGATGAAAACACGATGCAGAACAATAAAAAGCACAATTTATTTACAAGAATCACTATTTACAGCACAGTTCCAAAATTACCTTTAAAAGCGTCGAAAATCTACAATAAATACGCTGAAACAATCAGCAACACAGCTTCAGGCTGTAACTGTAAAGGTAGCTTCACGGCAACACTAAACTTATAATAAACACCGTGGAACAATCACCAATACACTGTCAAGCTATACTGTAAAGGTAGCTTCACGGCAAAGCACTATCTCGATCGCTTTCCGTTCACAAAACTCTCGCGTAGCTTAGCACTCACAGTAAGCAGCTATTCTCACAACTCTCACACACTACTGGCTCTCTGAAACGCAAAGGTTTATATAGCTTTTCCTTAGGTTCCACAGGTTTCGAGAAATATCTCGACAGGAAGTTATTCTAGAAGCTTCCCGATTGTACCATGGGATATCGCCGTTTTGGTCGCCAAATGGGCGATAAAGTCGCCAATCTGGCAACCCTCCCATACACTATTTTATGGCAACCCTAGTGCTATGCCGGAAAGCTTACATACAGGCGCAACCGCCGAATTTTTCGCAACAATATTTTGCCTATTATTTAAGACATTGAAAATTTAGTTGACTCTCTAGATGTCTTTAATAATTTTCCAATTTGATTGCATCTTTGTTTGCTTATGTATATAATATAACGTATTTAAGTTTAAATAACTGAAGAGGGTAGTACTTCAGATTTTCAATTTTATACAATGCATTTATGCTACGTTTATCAATTATCCTGAAAATGTTAATAGGCTATTTTTTTAGAATCTGAAGTTTTATTTTGGAGAAGAGCAAAATAATGAGTCTTTATTTTCTTCACAAGTTCAAGCGAAATAAGTATGCAGCCTGAAATAAGATGAACCCCCAAATGATTGAATTAAAAATTCTGATTAGCAAGAAAAAAAACTATACTGTCGACAATTAACTAACTATAGTTTCAAGTTGTCTTCATTTCTATTACTAGTAAATTAAATCTTAAGTTATAATTTCCTTTGAGTAGTTGGGTGAAAATTTTTCAATTTAATAAAAGCTTGTCACCAAATGATAAAAACACTTATTAATGCATTCATCAGCTTGCACAGAATAACATTTTTGCTTCTAGAGAAAACTATCTATTTAATAACCTTAACATTTAGGATGGATTTGACGAGACTGTGGCAATAGTGTAATGATTCTTTTCTTTCATGTTTTGGAAATTTCAATTTTAAGCTCTTTAATGCATTCTGATTACCTTACATATTATTGTATATTGGTTGTAGTGTTGCTAATATACACAGTGTTTATAAAGTTCCGGACCCATTTTGATGTTTAATAACTCATAAAATAATGAAGATGTAAACAAACTTGTGGCATTTATTGATGGAATAACTTATATATTTTCCTTTTCCGGTTTGAATATCTTTACTTTTGTAAATATCATCTGTGCGTGTGGTTAGTTTCAGATAATTTCATTTTCCAGTCTAAATATCTGTACTTTTCTAAATATCGTCTGCTTATTAATTGCACCTGATATAACGCCGCTGGACTTCTTCCTTTGGAGATTTGTAAAGGACAACGTTTACAGGAAGAGAGTGTCGAACATTGATGACCTAAAAGCCAGAATTACAACCGCAATAGCCTCTGTGAATGCCGACATGCTTGTCGGTACCTGGCGCGAAATTGAATATCGACTTGATATTCTCCGTGCGACGAAGGGGGCACACGTGGAAGTGCATTGACAAGGGTGATGAAACTTTTTGAGTCTATCTAACCATTTATGTTATTAATTTTAATCTATCTTTATTATTTTATGAGTTATTAAACATCAAAATGAGATCGGGACTTTATAAACACCCTGTATTTTAAAACGATTTATATGTGAAGAATGCGTAACTTAGTTTAATGCAGAAACTGCGGACGCAAATAAACTATTTCCAGGTTGAATTTGAATTGTGAAAGAAAGCATTAGCTTGAATGTAATGAACTGTGATATGGAGCATTAACAGGTTGAATTTGCATTGTGATATGGAGCGAATGCATCCAAAGAATCCCTTAAAAAATAGGAATACCTCATTAGAAAAATGCTAAGCACAAAGATTTTAATATTCTGTGATATTACAAGACGAAAGGTGCTTTACATTTGCATTAAATGAATCTGGACAAATATGTATTCATCTCCTCCCTGTCGCTAAGAAACTTAAATTTCATTTATGAGGCCATGCCAGTAATATTTGCTTTCCAGACCTCAGAATCACCAAAGTAAAAACTCTTGTCTTTTTAGATATTTCTTCTCTAATTTCTGCGTTCATAACATGTGTTAATTTGCTCTATTCTTTTTTTTTCTGTTGTGCGATCAGGAAAGGAAAACACTTTAATTTTTTTAAAGCGAATATATCTTTTCAATTGTCAGAATGAAATGTAGGTCATATATAAATGTAAATACTACTAGAATAAATGAAACTTGAACCTAATTCAGTGTAGAAAAATTCATTTTGATATTAATTCAATGCGGAATAACCTGCAAATTTTATTGAAACATGAACCATTCTAATTTTGGCAGTTAGACATGACAAAAGAGAAGGATTGGTCGATCTGGGAAATTTCAAATCTATATCTCAATCTCTGTTACATTTCATTAAGTTTTTGTTATTGCTGCTATGTTAATTGTTTTCCAAATTCAATATAGGTCATTAAACTGTAGAATCGGAGACTAATAAAACAAAACGTATTCCATCAGTTCTAGTTTTGCAGTAGAAATAGTCTTATAAATAACGGTAAATTCTCATAATACGCATAATTTTGCACAAACTCTTATAATTTTGGTGTAATATTTCAATTACAAAATAAACAAAATGAATAACTTTCTGCTATTGAATACAGTTAAGTTTCGTATATTAGGCGCTGTAAAAGCTACCTATAATAATTTTAATTTCGTATTTGATTAAAAGTTTTTATTCAAGCAAAACTAAATTATCAACAAAACTCTATTTTTTTATACCAAAGCTGCAATATTCTACAGATATCTAGGAACCAAGAGAAACTAGATTATACTTGCTAACACACAAATTTTCCAATATGAACTTGAATGGGTATATTTAAATTCATACTGGGAAATAAATTTATGCAAAAACCAAAAGCAAAGTGGTAAATTGCAAGACGTAAGGGGCAAAATATGCCAAAATCAAAAATGAATTATAATTCTATGTATAAGCTAATTATTATTAAACTATGTTATACAATTAATTGACTAATGTCTCCACAAAAGCTATTGCTAACGTTATTATTAATCAAACAAAAATAATAAAAAATATTTGTAAATTTAAGATTTATTTTGGTGCATCAATGATTTTACAAAAGAGTTTAGTATATTAAAATACTAAAAGATAACAACGTTTTACATAGTTTCATCAAAACACAGCTAACTAAAATAGAGATGTCGATCTAAAAATTATTTTCACCACCAAACTGCTGCTTTTCATGATATTTTCATTCGTACCTAAACCATTGTAGCGGTATGGTTTGGCCGTTCTTAACACAGTTGAGTTAGACATTCTTGTCAAAATTCTAACATTGTTTTAAATTTATATTAGTCTGTCTAATAGTTTTCTATCTTTTATTAACAAAATAGCTCTACCTCAGCTTCCCAATCTAAAGGAAACTAGCTTGAGTGAGCTCTATATTCTGTAACATTCTATATGCAACATTTTTTTCGTTTTCTGAGTTTATTTTCTTTTAGTATATCTATAATTTATGGCATTGTTTCTAAATTCCTGTTATGCAATCTCTAAGCCTGCTCACAGTTTACTAAGCACAGCCATTATTATATCACAATTTTTTAATTTATTTATTCTTCCCAATTTTTTAAAGTTTTTACTTTTCAAAAAACATTATCACTGTACATTACAATTTAAAACAAATTTAACACTTTTTTGGTATTAAACACTAAACTTACTCCATTCGTTAACTGAAATGAATAAATATTTTACTTGAACTGAAATTAGCGGCTTTTTTAGGATTCATACGTAATCCAAGTGAATTGAGGTTTTTTCATTTTCAAATTATTCATTTTTGCTAGTACATAGTTTATATTATAATAGAAAATTTTTCTAATTATTTTTATCGAATTTAATAAGTTTAAAATTCATAGCTTGTCTATATGTATCACTTAACACATTTTAGGATTTGGTAGTCTACAAGAGAATATATTTTTTCACTTTAAAACTTTTGCCGTTTTAATATTACAAATTTTAAGAACTTCCTCTGTTTTCTAATTTTTTATTTTATGTTTTGCAGATCAAATTTTGATTTATTTAATTTATTTTTGATATGCTGGATAACGTTTGTTTTACATATTTTTGAAGTCGGACCACGTATTGAAAATTATTACCAATTTTTTAAGCTTTTTTGCTTGTTTAAGATTAATTCTATTATTTTTTACGGCCTATTTGTTTTCAAAATTTCCTCGTAGTTTTGTTTTTTCAAATATTTAATTAGAAAAATTGCGCATTGTTTTGTTTTTTCAAATTTTTAATTAAAAAATTGCGCATTGGTTTGTTTTTCAAACGTTGCATTTAATATTTTTTCAAATTTTGTTTTTGGACGTGATCTACTCAAAATAATTTTTTAAAATTTCTCTACTATTTTGCAATCTTACTGAATTTTTATATGTTTTTAGTGCTATAATTTTGCAATTTTTTGGACTGCTCTCGTCGTTTTGTAGGGGTTGGACGAATAAAGACACGATTGCTTTGATTTTTTTTATTTTGATTTCTAAAGATATATATGTTTTTTTTTTAAATTTGAATCTTAATTTGTTTGTTGGTTCAGAAACAAGTCGTTTTATTTATTTGCTTCTTTCCTTGTATCAATCCCGTGAAGAAAATGCGGCGAAAGATGTAAATTTCTTACTTAATTTTTTGTTTTGGCGTATTTTCTCTTTATTTCTTGCAATTTGTCACTTTGATTCCAGTTTTTGCGCAAGATTTATTCTGAATCGAATATGTTTACCTAAGCGCATCTAAAGAGGAAGATATTCCGGAGATATCTCAATACTCCGAACTCACGCTAAAGTGACAACTTACAACAACAATTGAGGGCAGATGTTCTCTCAGGCCTTCTTTACCCGGCCGCTGAGATATTTTCCTCTTCTCGAATTACTGGTATTATCAGAGCCAGATATCATTACAGCTAACATAGTAACCAATTACAATTATTCAATTACGATTCTTATTACGGTGATACAGGGATGGAACCAAAATCTCGCTAAATGGTTGCCAATTTCAGCTACAGTTTTTGATTTGTCGTCAAATTTGGCGACAAAAATTAGTTGCAGAAAACATTGCCAGTTTTGCGGTATCTCACCAATTTGGTGAGATAGTAATTTACTCAACTTTAAATAGACTTGTCCCTCTATTTTGATTTTCCCGACAGACCATCCTCCCTCTATATTTTCATGTTGTTACAGAAAAATTCAACAATTTCTCATATGATTTCACTAAAATTATCCGTATATGTCCAAAATTCTTAAAAATATTATTCATTTAAATATTCTAAATATATCATACGTAAAATTACTTGCTTTATTCTTCTGTACAGATTTCTACAGAATAAATTGTTTGTACTAAACGAAATAATTATATTACTATACATTGCTTTCTTATCTAACAAAAATTATTGTTACGTTATTTAAATAGAACAGGAACTTATTTATAAAGCTTATTACTTATACGTCACTAATATAGTTCGTAGTTTGTTTCTCTGAAGCTGTTGCCAAATGAATTATGCCAGATTACATAACTTACTAGGCAAGCTTGCAATGAATATAATGCTAGAGAAATGCTAAAAATGGCTAGGAACGAGAAAAATGCCAGCTCTTAATTTAAACATTCGTAAAAATTTTGGGTATTTCCATATTATCTGAACTATAGAAATATCGGCGTTGGCAATTGGAATAGTAAATTTTTCTCTTAAAATATTAATAAAATAAATACTCGTGATTGTAATGATCAATAGGCATCTCTTCAGGTTCGATTATAGGTGAAGTTTTTATGCTATCATAATCATGAAGATGAGAAGTAAAGGTCTACTTTTTGGACTCCGAGGTTTTGCGTCCAAAAGAAAAAAAAGCAATTGATTGATTTCGATGATTAGTTACATAAAAGAAGGAGAAGTAATTTTTGTTTCAGAACACCAATAGCATTTAGGATAGAAAACAGAAATTCAGATTCAAGCATCAGGCCTTTGAAACATGTTTGGTCACATTATTGCTATGTGTGGGGAAGATGCGTTAATCAAAAATTCAGTTTGGTTTAATTAAAAAAAAGATCAAGGAGAATTGAAAGAGTTAAATTGAGAGATTTGAGAATGTTGTCCAATTAATCTAAAGATGGAGTTCAATTAAAGTTGCTGTCCAACTAATTCACAGTTGGAGCAAGCCAAAGGTGCAAAGTTTTATTTCTGCTGTTTGAGTAAAAAATGAAAAATACAATTACGATTCAATGCATAAAACGAGTTATGCTTCTGTCTGTTATTGTTAAATTTATAAGAAACCGTTAACTATTAAAAACATATATAATATACATATATTTATTTCATACTTTTAAAATTAATTTCAGTTTTATTTATTTGAAAATGTTATATTTGATCTTAATTTTTTCATCAGACCCGGCAATTTGTTTGGTATAAGATCCAGTAATAAATTGATTAATATTACTTTTTAAACAATAATTACAAGTTCTGCTTATTTCGTGCATGCCTGTGCTCAATTTAAATTAAATTTTGCTTTTTTAAGAATTTTTATTATGCATTTCCTATTTGAAGTACAAATTGCGAACAATGGATGAATATTTCAAACAAATTCAAGTTTAAATGCATTCATAATATAGGCAGACTTAAATAAATTTACACAATATACTAATAGTGTTTTTATACAAAATAATTCCTGATTATTAATTTCATTTATCTAATAATTTTAATTTGATTTATCTAAAAAATTTATCTGATTTACAATTTGATTTATCTAATAAGAGACTAATGCTACCTTTCGGAATTTCCTCTTATACATTTTTGGCCTTTCCTTCACACTAATTATCAGTATAAGGGAGAAGAGAAGAAAATTAAACAACTAAAACACTAACATGGAAACACACAGCTTTCTTAGCATTTCATTAATTCCAGTTTATGCAGTAATAATTAAATGACTGTAGCCCAGTGATAAGCAAATAACCAATTGAGAAACTGGTGGTCTTGCCAGATTTAAAAAGAATTTTACTCAGTAATTGATATCTGCATAAAATCTACATAATGTGATAAAACATTAAGTATTATAAATAAATACCTTTAGTGCTAAAATTTTTAAAAAAAACAATTTTACTTGCTAAGTGCTAATTTCAAGTTTTTCCTATGCTAAATTTAAAACATTACTAAATATTCTAAATTTGTAACACTAAATAATTTAAACACTTTAAGTTTTTAGTTTGTAAGGTGGCGCTACTGACGCTAGTTCAAAGTTGTGTTATTTGCCCACTGTCTAGTAGTTAACTTAACCGACTATCGAGCCTTAACATTTTGGACATAACTATTACTAGATCAGAGTTTATTCGATGTTTATAAGAAAAATATCCGGTAAGATTATTTCACGTGAAAAATCTTAAAAAAGGCATAATGGTTTTCCAGAATCTCTCTGTTTTGAAAATATTAGGAAAAAAATAGAATCTTGCACATGAGATGCTTAGAAATTAATCTTTTATATATGTTAGAAAAACAATATGTGCACTCAAAATCATCTCCTAAAATGTGTCCTTTTTCTAGTATGATACATGTTTTGAATTTCGCAAGACTGACCTGGTTGTTAATTTTTTTGCTTTTAACTTTTCATTAACATGTAAATTTATTTGCATTGCATTTTTGTTAACATTTTGGCCGTAAAGTATTCTCAGAATAATTTACAGGCTTTCAAATATTTATAAACCGAATATCTTCAATAAAGTTTCTTCTTCAGCATCATTTATTTCACTGGTGTTCATCAGAATCAAAACATTTTCCTCTTTCTATTTATTTTCTCTATAGTAGAATATTATTTAGGTAACAGTTTTACTCTGGCTATTTTTATACCTTTTGCCCTATCACTCTCTTCATCATTTTGGAAATCACAGTCGTTTTCTGAAGTGCTAAACTCTTCACAAATTTTATTATTATTATCACAATTAGTTACCAAATTAATGTAATTGTCTTTATTCACTTTCAGGGTCTAAAATATTAAAATGTACTTAAATGGTCATTTAAATATTATTGAACATTTTGATTATCACCGCGTAATGAATCAAATGCAAAAGCAAACGTGCATTTCACAATCAGCATGCTTTCATTTCTTCAATGTGATATACGACATGTACGGTTAAACTGCAGTATCACGTAAGAAGTCACACAAGATTGATAAGGCTTAGATCGTTTTTTTAAGCGTTTTGAATTTTTTGCATGTAGCATTAAGATTAATTAAAACAATTCTATTTTAAATGAATATTGTTTGCTATATGCAGGCCATTTATTTAAAGAAAATTAATTAATATTTTATAAAACGTTCTTTTTTACAAGAAATTAATCTAAATTCTTTTTCAGGAATCATTCTGGACGCGTATGAAAAAAGAGATTAAATTCACATTGTCTTTTGACATCACAGATAAGCCAGTGCCTCAACTGAAAAAAAATAAATCAGTGACTTCTACAGTTGAAAACAGCAGGGCGTCATCACACAGTCGTGGAACAAGCAAAAGTGTATCTTGATAATACTTTCATCTACTGTCATAATAATAATTTGTACATAAAAGCAAGGAATCATCTTACGCAAATTCTGGACACTCTGTTTAGGAACAGTTTCTGAGAATTTCAAAAGCTTTCATTAAAGTAACAAAAAAGCGTCTACAAGAAGTATTTATGAATATAAGGCTTAGTATTCAACGAGTTTCTTGTTGTATGTGTAAAGTCCAGAAAATCACTTATTGGAAAAATTTTAAGTGTCCTTTTCACACTGATAAAAAAATTGCAAAACTCCTTAACGTGTAATAAATAAAGCAATACAGTAAATTGTCTAATATCTCAATATCGATTATTCGCTAAAGTATGAATGTTGTGAACGAAATTCTTTGAAATTTTCTAATCGCCGTTCATTTAACATCCGACAGTTTAATTCTTGCATCGTTAAAATGTAAACTATTTTGTCATTCATCTAACCTACTCTGCTACGGAGGCTTCTATCAACAAACTTGTTTCTTACTCAAATTATCGTAATGTGTCGTTTAGATGAAAGAAGGAATTTGAAAGCGTATTATGGCTTTTACATCTAAAGAAGTTATAGTTTCAGTTGAAGATAAGTTAACAACTATCAATAGTTTAAAAAATGGGAAAAATAAGTACGTTATTTGTGGCTTATAGTGGGTTAAATCAATGATTAGGGATGTTATTTCTCCACGTCGTTCAGCTACTTTTAATTTTTCTCTCCCTCCTGTCAGTCTCCCTTCCTAAGATTTGTAATTGAATGCTGAAGCAAAGCGTTTAAAAGTTAGAGGTAATAAATTTAAATAATATGCTGTTGTTATAGTGGAATTCATAATTTTGAAGTATAAAAATTAATTTTTCTAACGAACTATTAATTATCTTTTCTTGTTGCTTTTAATACATATAATCCACAGACTAATGTATTTTGAATAAAACAACCACTATCAATAAATAAAAGCCTCTTTAATACAGAATAATAAGTAAAAAATGAAAAGAAAAGTAAGATTCGAATTCTCAGGGAATTCATTTTTCGATAAAGGGGGTCTAGGAGGAGGAGAATCAAACAAAAGAAAATAAAGCCTTATCCGTTTCTCTTGTAATAAACCTAAGAAGCACATGGAAGAACTTGAGTAAATTAACTTATCCGTGAGGAACAGGTTTATTTTTTCTTTGTTCATTCTGCGTCTGACTTCAGTATCCTTTTTATGATATTGTCCGTAAGATTCTCTTGTAGCATTCATTATTTTAATTAACCAAATTATTTTTAGTTTGAACTTTCCTATCGATACTCTCAAAGTTTCAGTTGCTGCCCGAATTTAGCGCGAGTGAGATATTTATGCAAATCGCATATTATATCTGTTAGCAGTTTAAAAGGCAGGAGTTAACGAGGGGAAAAGACAATGTAGTAGCCGACGCATTATCTAGAATAAAGTTAGACGAGAACGGCGAAAAAATAAAAATAGCGATGCTTCAGGCAAAGGTCATTGACTCTCGAGAGACTGTAATAGAAGAAATTGCTAGGGATCCCGAATTCGGAAATATTTATAATTATTTAAAAGACCCAGATAACTTCCAGCATATAGACATTAATGCAATACGAAGCAGAGCACAGAACTATGAAATCATTGATGGTCTCTTATTTTATACTAAAGTTACGAATCAAAATAGTGAATACAGACCAGTCATCCCGGCCAAATTAATTTTAAGTATCTTGCAAGAGCTCCACGATTCGCCTGTCTCGGGCCATTTTGGAATTAGAAAAACAATACAACGCGTACGCGAGGCGGTATATTTTCCGCAATTACAAAAGATAGTTAAAAATTACTGCCAGACTTGTCACACGTGTCAGATAAATAATGACGTAAATTTCCGCCCGGCCGGGTTATTAACTAGTATTGAGTCTAGGTTCCCCAATGAAATAATTGGTATTGACCTCTTAGGCCCCTACCCCAGGAGTCATGTAAATAAGGCACGATTTTTATTAGTCATTGTGGATCATTTCAGTAAATGGGTTGAGTTGATACCACTTAAGCGGGCTTCAGCAAAAGTCGTTGCAGATTCGTTTTTGAACAAATATATTTTAAGATATGGATGTCCAGCGAGGGTGATTAGCGATAATGGTCCCCAGTTTGTAAGCAGTACATTTAAAATGATGTGTGACAAGTTGGGCATTAAGCATATGAAAATGGTACCCTACCGCCCACAATCAAATATAGCGGAACGGGTAAATAAGAATATTGTAAAATTGATTAGAAATTATGTGCAAAAGCACCATTCTAACTGGGATGACTGCGTCGAAGAATTTGCATTCGCCCTCAGAACGGCTAAGCACGAGACAACGAAGAAATCCCCCGCCGAATTGTTTTTGGGCAGGAAGATAATGACCCCCTTAGATAAATTATTTTATGTGAAAGATAGAGCGCCGGAATTTCAAATTGGTGAAATAGAAAAAATGTTAAAGGAGGCAGAAAAGTGCTCCCGGGAAGCGCAAAAGAAACAGAAACATTACTATGATTCAAAAAGAAGAACCGTAGAATATAAAGTGGGGGAGGAGGTGTTGAAACAGGCCCATGCACTTTCATGCGCAGCAAAAGATTCGGTCGCAAAATTTTGCCCAAGATGGCATGGCCCTTTTGAAATTACAAGAATAGTTGAATGCCGTGCATATTTAAAGAATGAGAAGGGCGAAGAGACTGTGGCAAATTTCGACCAAATAAAACGATATTATCGAAGAGCTAATAATAATATCTTGAAAGACTTTTTACAGGGTCCAGCCTCACAGAATTTTCTAAGATTCAAGAGCCCCAACCAGGTCCCTAACAACAAAAGAACCCAGTTTGAAAAGGAGGTTACCAGAAGAGAGGAAGCCGCAGCCGAAGAAAAGACCACCCCAGAAAGAAAAACGAAAAAACGCTAAGCAACAGTCTCAGCGACCAAAGCGTCTAAGGAAGGAACGTCCAAATGAAAACACTATGAAAGCTCCACCACTACGGAGGGAACAGAACGTCGAAAAGCGAGCCGCCGAAGGTGCCAGCCCACAACGAAGGAGCCGTGCAGAAGAAGGAACGAGTGCAGAAGAAGGAACGAGCCAGTCTGGAGAGGGAGCAACGACTTCAGCACAAACGGAAAGCGCCACCCACCATTCGTCCCAACAAGGTATTTCTGGAGGAAAGAAGATCGACCAAACGAAAGGCGGCCCCAGAGTTTCAATCTAGGAGTAATTCACAACGAGTCGCACAAACTACAGTATATCCAACCTTTCAGGAATGGACAAAAAAACGCCTAAAAGACTGGCAGAAAGATAAGTAGATTCTTTATTTTCTTTTTAAATTCACACAGTTATGTTTCTGATTTAAGTGCAAGTTGCAGATTTAAAAGGGAAGTTACCCGAGTCAAAGGCCGGTTGCCGAAAGCGTAAAGGACACGCTTGAAGGAACAAGTTAATTATGCAGCGGAAGAAATTCGAGAGTTCAGTTGAAAAACTGTGAGACTTCGTGAAATGTTCTTTGTAATCCAGAACATGGGATTCATCGATTTTAGTCAAAAGACTCTCTGTAAATAGGAAATTGAATTGTGTTAATTAAAAGCAACTAGTACGTAAGTTGTATAGCAAAACTGTTGTATTATATTTTTCTATGTATAAATAATGAATGCATTTAATGTAAAACTGTTTTCTATGTAATGCATGATTTGTTGTAAGCCTTAAGCACTGGTTTTGTTTATATCGAATATTTTGGAAAAGCGTAAAGGATACGCAAGTTAAAATTAAAATGTAATGTAAAAGCGTAAAGCGCGCTAAATTAGAAAGTGAATATATAAGTGTTATTTAACGCAATGAGCATTTAAAGAAAATTTGAATTGAAGATTGAAAGAATGAATTATATGTATGAAATGCAATTGAAATGTTTGAATGTTGTACGTAGTGTTCTCTGGTTTCACACAAAAGTTTAAAGTTCATTTCATGTTAGAACCTCAGGGCATTTCAGATTTGTTTTAGGGGAAGTCTGAGGTCTTGAAAGTCGAAGAATTAACCCCAATAGAATTGAAGTCAGGTGGTAGTTGTGAACACTTGACAAAGTAAAACTGCGTGTTTTTCACAAACACCACATTTGGCCAGAGAACAAGGGGGAAGTTTTAAAAATGAATGAGTGTAAAATGAATGCGTTTGGCGAAAAGCGCTAATAGAAATTAAAAAACGCGAATACCTAAAGCGCGAATAAAAGTCATTACGGAAAGCATCAGAGGAAGGGAATGTTGTACTTTTCAGGTGAAATGTACTTATAACATGAAATTAAAATTTATTTCCTTCCAGATTGGAAGGAACCAGATAGTATCCAGCCAAATTCCTGATGGATCTTTTTGATGTGAAGACGGAAAAAGATATTCTATGTTAAAATATCTAAGACACAAACAGAGAGTTAAACTAAATTTAAAACTTACAATTGTAAAGGATGGCGAATAGGAAGGAAAATTTAGATTTAGAATTTAGCATCTTCACTAAAAGCCGATTTTAGGCTACTTAGTTTCAGACTACTAAATTCTGGGAGCAACTATGTAGCATTCATTATTTTAATTAACCAAATTATTTTTAGTTTGAACTTTCCTATCGAATTCTCAAAGTTTCAGTTGCTGCCCGAATTTAGCGCGAGTGAGATATTTATGCAAATCGCATATATCTGTTAGCAGTTTAAAAGGCAGGAGTTAACGAGGGGAAAGACAGAGCCTTGGATTTATCGCCGTAAGGCTGTGCGCGCAAAGATTTCCTCTGTCTACTGAAAGTTCGCCTTCATAGGCATTTGCAATTACCAGTGTTGGCTAGTGAAATTCGCATTATTGCATTTCACTAAGAGTTAAGCTTCCCTCGCCGTCCTACTTAACCTAAGTTAGGGAATTGAATTTGTTAACACACTTTATTTTCATATTATTTTAGTTCAGCCCAAGTAGTGGCTTACTCTCAAATTTGGAGAGTTGTATTTATTGGAATTAAAGGGTCACTTTTAAACCCTCCTTCTGACTTTGTAGTTCTTCAACACTAAAGGACATAGCCTAGATTTGCTCACTGTCCTCCACATAGGGTTTCGCAGCTTATGCTAACGAAGAAAGTCAAGAGATTGAAGGAGAAACCTTATACTCTTAAAGCAATAAGCGCAGTTAATGGTTCAGTTATAATAACCACGAAAACGAAATAACTAAAGCATTACCCACACAATTTAGAATACATTTTTACATCCTGATCTTAAAGAGTCACTATTTAGCGCTTTTTCTTTGCAAAACGAAGTAAGCCTTGTTATGCGACGTTCACGAACTAGGAAAGAAATTGGACTGAACAGTATTAACTATGAATAATGCAAAGTATATTAATAATGGGGAAAAGTACTATCACTAAACAAATATTCTAATAAATACTAAAGACTATATACAGATTAAGTAAAATACATGTAAGTGTTAATAAAATATTCTATTAAATTCTATCTATATTGTCTCTTCACACGAAATCATTCAATGCATTATATACCATTAATTTCCTGTAGTCGCATTTTATAGAATACGTAGAGGTGCGCATTAGTTCCGTAGCTATGCTTGTCAGCCAAAATGTCTTGTGCCACTTTCTATTACATTAAAGCTTGGAAGTGATGCAGATGTTGGAGCATGCGCAAGTATATTGTTTTGCTTTGCATTCTTTAAAAGCCATTTAAGGACTACATGAGAAATTTCATAAATAGCTCATAAAACTATAATATTAATAACATATATTAAAAATTCAGAAGTACAGAGTGTTTATAAAGTCCCGGACCCATTTTGATGTTTAATAACTCATAAAATAATGAATATATAAACAAACTTATGGCATTTATTGATGGAATAACTTGTATATTTTCCTTTTCAGGTTTGAATATTTTTACTTTTGTAAATATCGTCTGCGCGTGTAGTTAATTTCAGATAATTTCCTTTTTCAGTCTAAGTATCTGTACTTTTCTAAATATCGTCTGCTTATTAATTGCATTTTTCTCTTTTTTGTGTTTTTTTTTTTGTGTTCTCCGACGAAGCATCCTTTCATCTTTCTGGCATTGTTAATTGTCATAATGTGAGCATATGGGGATCTGAAAACCCCCCATGACTACCGTGAAGCACAAAGGGATTCCCCAAAGGTTAATATGTGGTGTGGACTAATGCACGACCGAGTCATTGGGCCTTTCTTTTTTTACAGAAAAGACGCCATATGTCTTTTTGCAACAAGATGGTGCACCACCTCATTGGGGTACCATCGTTCGTAATTCTTTGAACGACTATTTTACAGGAAGATGGATTGAGCGAGGAGGTCCAATTCCTTGGCCACCCAGATCACCTGATATAACGCCGCTGGACTTTTTCCTTTGGGGATTTGTAAAGGACAGCGTTTACAGGAGGAGAGTGTCGAACATTGATGACCTAAAAGCCAGAATTACAACCGCAGTAGCCTCTGTGGAAGCCGACATGCTTACCGGTACCTGGCGTGAAATTGAATATCGACTTGATATTCTCCGTGCGACGAAGGAAGCACACGTGGAAGTTCTTTAAGAAGGGACATGAAACTTTTTGAGTCTGTCTAACCATTTATGTTATTAATTTTAATCTATTGTTGCGTTTTACGGGTTCGTGGATTTGAGAGTATCCGATGAAAACACGATGCAGAACAATAAAAAGCACAATTTATTTACAAGAATCACTATTTACAGCACAGTTCCAAAATTACCTTTAAAAGCGTCGAAAATCTACAATAAATACGCTGAAACAATCAGCAACACAGCTTCAGGCTGTAACTGTAAAGGTAGCTTCACGGCAACACTAAACTTATAATAAACACCGTGGAACAATCACCAATACACTGTCAAGCTATACTGTAAAGGTAGCTTCACGGCAAAGCACTATCTCGATCGCTTTCCGTTCACAAAACTCTCGCGTAGCTTAGCACTCACAGTAAGCAGCTATTCTCACAACTCTCACACACTACTGGCTCTCTGAAACGCAAAGGTTTATATAGCTTTTCCTTAGGTTCCACAGGTTTCGAGAAATATCTCGACAGGAAGTTATTCTAGAAGCTTCCCGATTGTACCATGGGATATCGCCGTTTTGGTCGCCAAATGGGCGATAAAGTCGCCAATCTGGCAGTCCTCTCATACACTATTTTATGGCAACCCTAGTGCTATGCCGGAAAGCTCACATCTAGGCGCAACCGCCGAATTTTTCGCAACACTATCTTTATTTTTTTATGAGTTATTAAACATTAAAATGGGTCCGGGGCTTTATAAACACCCTGTATATAACTCAAACATGCACTTAAAAAATAATGCACAGGCTGTAATATCTTTTAAAATTATCAAATGCCCATGTAATGTACATCAGTTTTCATTCTGTCGTGGGCAAAACATACATTTTTCAAAATACACCTTCTAAAGATACGAAAATGGATTTCTACCTTGACAATACAGAACTTCTTATCATCATCATAAATGTATATCGATTGTTTTACCCAGCGCACATTTGCGTGCAGGTTATATCTTCTGTCAATATAACCCTATCTTGGACAAAGTAGTCCCACAATTTTTGTTATTTTTCGTGATTTGTTAAATTGATTTTTACCCAAAATTGATAAAAGATTCTTATCATCACTATAATATACAGAGGCTGTTCGCACATTTTTAGACGATTCTGGTAAGCGGTAATAAAAACTCGTTTACTGCAAAAGAAGTAATTGCAATTGTACTATGTTTTCAAAAGTCAAAATTATCGTCTGTGGCTTGAAAGTTTTGTTTTTATTCAAAATGGAGAATTTAACAAAGCAGTGGTTCGAAGGCTACATTTACGCTCTTTCCGAAGAGAAATATGCATACTCCGTTATCCAGAAACGATGTGAGAGTCATGGTTTTGTGATATCTAAAGCGTCGATAGGTAATCTCATCAACAAGAAAGGAAAAAAACGTTCAATTGGAGCCTCAAGTGGGACAAAAATTCCAAACAAGTATCCAAGGAAAAAACAGACGTCTTCGACTATTGCAAAGGTACGTTGTTTAATGTTAAAAGAAAATCCCCCTAGTCAAAGGACAGTTGCAAAATCATTAAAATCCTCGGTGTCCACTGTAAACAAAATGATAAACGTTGATTTAAATCTTAAGAAAGCGAAAAAACGCAATGTGCATCGTCTTCTTCCAAAGCATATCGCTCGACGCAGGACACGCTGCAGAATTCCATATGAGAAACACTTATTTAAAGAAAATGGAAAACAATTGTCACAATAGATGAAACATGGGTGTATTTAAATGATTGTAACAAAAAAAGAGCCATTTATTATCATAAAAGGGGAGAAATGGTTGGTGCTTTTTCTTATAATGGCAAGTTAAAAATAAAGGGATTGCAAAAAGATGTCAAGATTAACTCCAAATACTATCAGGAACATATTTTAGCGCCAATTTTTCTGAATGAAATACCATCGCTTTACCCACGGTGCCATCCATCTGTGAGACTCCATCAAGATAAAGTTAGCAGTCACACATCAAAATCCACTATAAATTTCCTGAAAGAAATGGAACAAAAAACTGGTATCAAGGCCATACCCTTCACTGATATACCTACTAAATCTCCCGATGTCTCACCTATGGATTTTTGTGCCTTCGGACTTTTAAAAACTGCATTATCCAAACGTTGTCCCAAAACTCTAACAGGACTCTGGAAAGCTGTTCGGGAGGAATGGAATAGAATACCTCTTCTGACACTTCAAAAGGCATTATTATCCTGGAAATTGCGGTGTCGAAAGATAGTTCAGAATAAAGGATGTCAAATAGAACATTTAAAACTCAAGAATTTTATTTAATTTAGTTTTGTGAATACAATATACATCGTCTAAAAATGTGCGAACAGCCTCTGTACATCGAGTGTTCTACCTAGAGCCCATATAATTATTTCTCCGCCATGAACATTGTCATTTTCGAATCTCCATTTGTGATGCTGTTGTGATTCGCTCTCGCAGCTATGGTACTTTGTTGTCCAAATGAGTTGCGCAATTTTTGTTATTCTCTGTCATTTGTTAAGCTGATTTTCAACTAAAAATGAGCAGGTGTCTCAAAATTATACTTGCTAGTTGGTAACGGGCAGAGAGGTCTCTAATTTAAGATTTCCTCAATTTATATTATTACTCTGAGGAATGCTTTATACGTTTACTCTTCCTACAGCTCTTTAAAAATGGTACTTAGATTATTTTAAATCAGCTTTTCAAAGGCATTAGAAATTCTGTGCCCCAAAAATAAAATGAAAAGAATTTTATCTAATGTTCGCGACAGATAAATAATCAGTTATTCCATTTTTACTAACTTGTGAAGTCTTTCAATACTTTACTGGCAGCTAATTATTTGTATTGTTCAGAATACAAGATCGAACATTTGAAAACTACAGGAAATAAACATCTTTAGCATAGAAATGAAACATTCAGTTATCAAATTGTACACCATTTCTGTAATCACTGTATTTGATACAGCAAATACATTTGATGCAACAAACAAAATATAATTATTTTTTATTCCATTATGCAAAACATCCTTTCTCTGAATTCTGTATTCTATTAAGAAAGGGCAGTAAAGTCCACACCAACACACCTAAAAACATTATCAGGTGCACATCTGTCTTTGGATGGACTACCCATTATTTGTGTTAACACAACAGATTTTGCTTTAAAACAAATAATCAACTCGTGTTACTATGCGACAAATCGAATCGAGCTACTTAGCAGACAAAATTGTCTCTTACACAACTCAGTAATGCAATAGACGCATGCAAGAATACTTTATAACAATGTGTAGTAAGAAGTGTTTGCGATGCGGATGCGATGTTGTTACGATGATCAATTAAACAATTGAACTTAACTATTTATTGAAGTGTCTAAATGCGCTGCGTGCCTCTACAGGCGAAATCAAAACTGCAAGTGCGTAGTTTTACAAGAGTGGCGTTCTAGCCAATATGCGCCAAAACCGGCGCCAAGAACAAGATATCGCCAATGCGTTGGAAACATATTAATCATTTCAAAAAATACAATTAGTACTCAACAAGAAGTATAGGAAATTTTAAGATTTTTTGACATGTTTGCGAAGTGGTTTTGATAACTTTGTATTAAACGGCTTGTACAAAGCCATCAGAATACCAGCAAAACCTCGTATATTTTTAATTGCTATTTGGTAAAGCACATTTTTTACGCATACCCTTGCGAATGTCTCGGCCAACATGCTCTTGTTGAGTAAATATAGTTAGATATTTCTCGACCTAATTCACTTCAGCAACTCCAAGAGGGCTAGATTCTTTAGCTAACGGAGTTCTCAGATGCGACACAAAACTGAAAATATAACCTTCAAATAATTAAATTCTGAAAAAGTAATATTTTATACTACTTAATAGTTAACAGTAAAATACAGGAGAGTTACGAAAAGCTGCATTAGGATTATAAGAAATTATGGACTTCTTTTTTATATGATTCAATATTAATGTTCTATTCTGAAATTACAATGATAAAAAAATTTTTGAAACTTGATATAGTTTCAAAATAAAAAAAATATTTTTTACCTTAAAATCAACTAATTTAAAAATAAATTATCAAAACATAGATTATATTTCTGATATTTCTATGTGCTTACTATTGTAAGCACATAGAAATATCAAAAATATTCTACACTTGTTGGCAGCTTCAATGTACTGCTACGCCTAATGTACCTATAAGAACGCAGGTCTAAACTGTTGCTCAAGAGCAGAGGGCTTAAGAAATTCATGTTTTCTACGGAAATGAAAGGAGAGAAGTACTTCATAACTGCCAGGATTTACGTCAAAGATGACATTCGTTTCTGGATATGACAGAGATTACCTAGATCACCGTCTCCAGTCGATTTTGCCTTAAAGACTACTTCTAAATTTCTGAAATGCCTCGCGGTCACCTGGTTTTTGCATTCGAAAAATACACACATCATGAAAATTTGTTATTTTACTGAATCATTTGGTGTTTCGAAATAAAAAGAAATTAGTGAACTTACAAAAAATGAAGAAAATTCACTAATAAAACGCAAATGTAGTGTATATTCAAACCAATTTTATTTCAAATTCGGAAATAAAGAAAATCACATATTAATAAGCTAATTGCTAATGCAAGAAAGTATAACTGCTGAACTATTGAATTTTCAAATACGTCATTAAATTAGTATTGCATTAAAGCATTAACTTGCTATTGATGAGATATTTGATCATTAATATGCTTTGATAACTTGTTAAAGGCGTATTCTGATACGTAGCATACCGGACACGAAGAAAGACAAGAGATATCACAACAAAATTTATTTAGCAGATAACACGTTGACCAAGCATGAAAGGATTAAATTTATAGACTTCTGTGAAGTGTGATTCTTCCAGAATCAGTAGCCAGAGTAGCCGCATTGTTGGAGATCACCGCTGCCACACGCCTCGGCACTGATTCAAAGAGACTTTGAATGTGTTCTTAGGGTACAGCAGCTTCCACACAGGCCAAAGTTGATCTGGTGTGGCAGCTTGGGATGCAATCTGGGATAATCGTTCAGCAACCGTGGACCACATGTTTTCTATCGGCGAAAGATCCGGAGAGCGAACTGGTCAGGGAAGCAATCTGGCGATTGACGAAGAACCCTTGGACAATGCGTGCCACATGTGGTCCTGTTGAAATATGGCTGTGGGCAAGCCTTGAAGGTAAGAAAGGGCAACTGGCTCCAACACCTCTGAGACGTAGCGCTGGCTGTTTAAAGTACCGGCAATGCATACTAGAGGAGTGCGAGAATGATATCCAATACCGTCCCATACCATAATACCCGGTACAGTACCGGTGTGGCGGTGCATAACGCAGCTGTTCAGCATGCTCTCTCCACGGTGTCTCCAGACTCGAATCCGACCATCGTAGTGTTGCAGACAGAAGCGTGACTCGTCAGTAAAGACAATTTCATTTCATTCTGCCATCTACATCCTTTTTTCATCGCACCATTGGCGGCGGAGACGTCTGTGGTTCTGCGTCAAGGGTAGACGAAGCAATGGACGTCTTGCGGACAGACCACTCTGCTGTAAACGGCGTCGAATGGTAAGCGCAGACACTGGATGATGCGTTACAGACTGAATGTGCTGTGCTATGGTTCGTCATGTGACAGAGCGATCCGTCACTGCCATGCGCACAATGTTCCTGTCACCATGTGAAGTGGTGCACTGAGGTGCATGCGATTGAACATGTCTGTTCGTCGTACCCTCCTGCAACCAAGTGTCACATATCCGCATTACAGTTGCTTGGTTTCGTCCAACACGACGACTACCGATTTCCCTGAAAGATAATCCGCACTCTCGGTAGGCCAATATTCTTCCTCTGTCGAACTCGGATACTTGATCAAACGATGATCGCTGTTTACTACGAGGCATAATTGATTGTTTTTTTTTTTGAAAAATCCACAAGAAAAACACAATTGCCGAACTTGAAATCGTCGAAAACTCCAAGCCTTAAATAGCGCTTTGAAGTGGCGCCACAGGCGCGCGTGATGTGCGTCTGCGCTGAAATTCTAATCATTTGCATATTTCACCTCCGCTAATGCATGTTGTAAATTTCATGTTATTTGCATGCTTCCCTCAACGTGTTGCATTTACGGCGGCCAGCAGTGTATTTAGGTATATTATTTTACGTTCTGAAGAAGCCTGTTCACAGAGTTATACTGGCCAAAAAATGCATTCAAATTTAGTGCACACCTAAGTATGTTTTTATATTTAATAAGGTCAATTAGCTTACAAACTTTTATTTTTTGTGCCTTTGAGTGTTATATCAAAAGTAATAGTAATAAAGAGTAACAGCTTCTAATTCAGCCTCCGATTTGTTGATAAAACAAAATTTTTACGTTTTTTAAAGTCACTTTATTTAACTTCAATAAAGAATTTTTTGTAAACGGTAAAATCAGTTCTCTAGAAAACATGTATTGAAATCTTGTTTGTCTTGTTCTGTCCAAGCTAAGTAACAGAAAGTTTTGAGCATGCTATTTTTAGATGGATCATAATCCAGAATAAATTCCGAGTGCAAACTGACAGAAACAGTCTTTCTCCAATAACTTGTTCTTCCACAAACCGATTTTAACCAGAAGAACAGATATTGAGCTCATAATTTCCCATACACTTTTTTTTCTCCTAACATGATATTTAGGTTGTTGAGTTTTGCAATGATATCTGTTAAAAATGCGAAATCAGCAAGTCATTGTACATCATTCCGTTTTTAGTCATAGTTGTGTTTGGATATGAGAAAAGTTTTATCTCCGGCAGCATTCCGACAAATCTTGTTACACATTTCCTCAACTTAGTGACCTTATTTCTGCACGGTAAATTATATTACCAAACTTTTTATCTAACCTTTCAAGCAAAGCTCCCTCGATTATTCAAAGGCCGTTCTCGAATAAAATTTACATGCGTACATTAAGAGTTTTATGTGATTGAGGTTGAGAATTTTAGCGGCCAGATTTGCTTGAAAACAGACTGGTTTGAATTATGTTTGGAAAACGTGTCACCATGTTTACAGCTCCCTATTGTCTTTGGTCATAGCCGGCGAACCATTGGTTGTGATTGTGCCGAGTTTTTTCATTTGTAATTTAGATTTTTTGTTCATAATTTCGTAATAATTCAGTTTCAGTAATAACGTTTTTAACTGGTAACACCTTTAAAGTTCAGTTCTTTTCACTTATTTATAGCAATAATTTTTTTTTAAATGTAGAAGCGATAACAATCAGAAATTTCGGGTAATGCATATGGGATTATCGACGGCTAGTAATTAAAATAACTCATTTGGACAAAAGGCGTTTTGTTATGAAGTTCAGAAAAAGACACCACAGTAACTATAAACTGAAATCAAGAAGTCATTTTTATCTTGTTATCTTCACTAAAAAAGTTATTTTTTTAAAAGAGAGTTTCATTATGATACACATTATACTAAAGCGTACGATAGAACAGAAATGCAGTGAAACTTCCCAAACATGACCACAGACGGTTCCAGATGTCTCGGTCTTCGCTGAAAGGGGTTGCCTCATCCAGATGATTTATTTCACCTTTATTTATTATTATCATTTTTAAATGCGGTAATCTACAGGAGGTGGAAACTATGAAAAATTTCTTTTGTGTGGGTATTTGAAAAGCGTATTAAAAACTACAGTGTAGAACTCGATACTTCATTAATGATCTGTTGAACACAAATTATAATAGTGGTATCCAAATTTGAGTGGCTTCGGTAGCAAAATTTGAATGGTAGCCAAATTTGAATAGCAGTAGCCAAATTTGAATGGTTTCAGTATGTTTCACGCTTTTCGTGAGTTCGGGAATGGTGACAGTGGGAAGCCGGGGCAACGAAATGGTGGTTTACACAGTCACTAAGGGGTTTTGATGCGAATCCACCTCTCGCCTAATACGAAGGTAAAGAGGTAAGTACGAGTAATGCCTTTAATTATAGCGGAACACATATAAAATTACTGTTATTCTAATTTGAATTAAGATTCTATGGCATGCCAGACCAAACTTTCCAAAAAATCAGAGGTAGAATGCATTTCCGTGCAACTTTCCAAAATTAATTTCTGTTTTCCTTCACATAATTTAAAGCTGATATTCTCCAGTATATCTAAACTTTTATAATTTATTCACAAATATTAAACGAAATAATATTTATTGTTTTTAATTATTGGGAAAAATGTCTGTAATGTTGTTAAGATAAACTATAAAAGCCCACTGGACAAAAACCCACCGAAAGTAACCTGACAATCATGATTGCCCATATGGTAAAAATACACACAGAAATAATACCCACATGGATAAAAGCACACAAATAAAAGTCCTAAATTCCGCATTTATTAATGTTCAAAATGATAAAAACTGGTTGCCATGGTAGCAATGGTTGGCTAACTATTAAATGATGGCTGTAACTCTAATTAATTAACTAAACCAAACTAAAGATATTCATTTTATATTGCATATTTTTGAAACAACACTCTAATTTCTGCATGCGCACAGCGCAGCAATAAAAAGTAAAGTAAACATTTTTAGTCCAAAGGGATTTAGTCCCGAAGGACTATTACTTTCGTTTGGGCGTTTTGCGTTGAATCATTAAAACGTTGAATCACTTTTCAATTTAGTGCTTATGTTTCTTTGTTGGTAATTGAAGTTGCATTGGGTTGGCTATTGGAATTTTTGGAATTGTATTATGTTGGTTAATGGGTCTGTACTGGATGGATTAATGGAATTGTATTGAGTTGACTATTGGAATTATATTAGGTTAGTTTTTGTGTTCGTATTGGGTTTAGTTTAATGTTTGTTTCGTTCGGCAAGTTATCATATTATTAATTTTCGTTCGGCAAATTATCATATTATTAAGCAAAATCCCTTTGGACGTAATCTAAAATCTGAATCCTTTCAGATTTTTTTTTTTTTTTTTACAGTTAGGTAACGATGGAAGTGCCATTTCATTTCAAAGGGATTTAACACGCACCGGGTTGAAATTACAAAATCTCAGGAACCTATGCAAAAGATATTCATTCTTAAAACCAATATGCTTGATTACAATATGCTTACAAGAAATGAATTATTAGGGTATTATAAAGCTGAAAATAAAACATTTTTTTCCACACGCAAAAATAGAAGTTAAATTTTCTGAAGAAATCACTGCGATATTTTTTATCATTTTTTAAGACTACGTACGTACATTACGAACGTACGTATGTATGTATGTATGTGTGTATCTCGCATAACTTTAAAACGAGAAGCCTCAGAACGTTGAAATTTTGTATATACGGCTGCTATAACATGTAGATGTGCACCTCACATTTTGGATGCAATCGGCTGCACCAAAAGTATATAAATATATGTATATATATATCCACTCTGTTACTCTGCTCAGTGAACCCATTTTTTTATTCTTATAAGTTTGTAAATTTTGCATTTTTTCCTTTAAAAATTATTGAATTATGTTGTTCTTATCTTTCGGTTAAAGATTTTATGCCCTTATTCAGCCTACATCAATAATTGCGAATTATCAACACTTTAAAGTTTTTTTAAGTGCGGCTAAGTCTAATTTTTGGTTATAGCGGCCATATTTGTTTACATTTGAATTAAACTATTTTATATCATGCAATACATACATTATACTATTTTGTATCAAGCAATTTGAAGCTTAGCAGAATAGTGCATTTGTTGCCAATCTAGAGAAACTCAGCTTCGCAACAATGACGTAACGTCTTCTTTTACTATCGCGAATTAAATTATGCTTGATTCATTCTGGAATTCTCATTTAAGTTATTACCTGGTTTCTTTGCGTACAACTTGTAATTTTAACTGTAAAAATTATTTTTAAAATTGTTTTGACTATACTTGGTGATTTACATTTTTCTATATCTTTCAATTTTTAATGAAAATATTTTGAAATTTTATGTATTTTAGCCGTACCGCGAAGTGAGAACTAAATTAATTCGTAGAGTATGCGCATTAGCGCTGAATCGTCTGGTAAAAACTGTTCCTTTTTTATTTATTTAATTCCTTTTATTCATCGTTTTAGATTTATTATAGTATTTGAATAGAACTTGTGGTAATTCTTCAGATGCTATAATTTTTGCTTACTCTGAGTTATAAAATGAATGATATGTAACGCTGTTAAGTGAACCTAGCGCCGAAATGTGGCTATGGTAAATAAATATAGCGAACTTTAAAGAGTGCATTTATTCTATTGTGGTTTGTGCGCTATCGACGAAGTAGATTTAATTCAAAATTCGTTAACTCTTAATTCAATATGTTTAAATGAAATAGAGGAAAACAGCGTATAATTTATAATTCCGTGCAAGGAAGTCATGTGGTGTGCACATCAGAGTTTTTCAATTTAAATTTATTATGAAGACGGTAAATGTATTCGACATATTTAAAATATCTTTGGGGTAAAGCTCGTAACTATTTTTGAGGTTATTAAAACAGTATAAATCGTGTAAAATTGTTCAAAATGAACTAACACATTCCAAGATAACAGGAAGGAATCGAAGATTTATCCTGTGAAAAATTCAGCTGTATTGTTAAACTTGATCTGGTGATGGGATTTAAGGCAATAACCCTAATAGACGTGGAGTAAATTATCGCTATGTTTGAGACACAACAAAGTCGTGAGAAGATTAAAAATAACATCTTTATTTAAAGAGAATTTAGAACACAAAAGCGCTCCCATGTGCTACAATATAACCACAATTCGGGGTGATGAAACTAAATAGAACAGTCATATTTGAATCAAATGTTGAACAGTAATCTCAGACTACTCAATTCATTGCTATACTAGAAACAGGCTCGCTATTCAACCTGAGCGTCAAAATTTATATCGGCAGCGAGGAAACGCAAAAATGAATAATTATAACTATCGGAGCTTGCAGGAAATTAACACGTAGAGTGCACGCTATGACAGAAATACGGTCTCCCTTAAATTCCAAAAACTTCAGTTTAAATACTGGCTATTCATTACCACTCTGGTGAGAAATACGAAATAAAAGTTTTAGCAAAGGCTGAAATTATAAAAAAATAGTACTCTAAAACTTGCAGGATTTTGAAGAACAGTTTTCAATAAAAATTAGCAATAAAAGTTTCAATAAAAGTTAAATAAAGAAATTATTAGAAGAGTTATTAGAGAAAATAGATGGATCATGCGATCAGGAAGAAGGAAGTTCTTCGTCAACAAGAAAACAAAGGAAATAAACCTGGAATTCGGAATATTCAAGTAAGCAAATATTTATCATATTAGAATTATGGTATACTTGCAAAAGACTCAATATTTAATATATTTGGGTTCTAAATTTGGTTGAATTATTGCTCTTGAATACAGAAAATGTATCTGTAATTAACGCTTGAATACAGAAAATGTATATTTTTAAGCGCAGGGATGGAGACTTAATGATTTTGGATACTTTCGGTACCTCTGTGATGGAAAATTTTGTTTTTCTTTACAGAAAATAATACGCGTCAGATTAAATCTGTAAATATTGTTAACGAAGACCAGAAAGCATCTGGAAAAAACTTAAAATGTAAAATATATGCAACTTCTGTCAGACTTACACTGCTAAACATACAGATCTAAATGCTTGCTTGTAGTTATTATGTCGATACTTTTTTCTGCTGCTGCTTCATAAAGATGGAAAATTGTAACTAGTGTTAATAGATATTATAAGCACTCTTTTTTTTTAAAAAAAAAAGTATTATTTTAACTTTATTTAAGATTTGTTTTGTAAATCGTTTATAATGTATGGCTTTCCACTGGCAAATTTAGCATATATTTATTCATATTAAGTCTGTAATTTTATTTTCTTGTTATAGTAATGTTAAAAAAATCCATCAAGTCAAAACGTTTACATGAGAAAAAAGAAAGCTTTTAACTTTCATGTGCTGCCATCTGTTGCAAAACAACTACATTATATCATTATTAACGTTGAACAGCCCCAGGATGAAAGATAATTCTCGGATAATCCACTCAACAAATAACAGGTATAATTTAAAATAGTTTTTTTGGTTAAACTGTTATCTTTAAAACTGTTTCTTCAAATTATTTATTTACTTTTTAAAAATTTAAATTTAATTTGAATTATTTCACCTTCTAAAATATCTATAAACTCTTACTTCTTTTTCAACGGTATATTATACCGAAGTACTTATAACAAAACTGATTTCTGACTCCTATAATCTTGAGATATTATTTATTCTTTTTAGCTAACTTTACGTTCTTTATTTTGTATTACGCAAATGCTTGAAATAAGTTCATGTTTCTTTACCTCTTATGTGGTCGATTTCAAGCAGTATTTTATGAAGATGCACAACTGTTTACTGCAATTTTTAGTTAGTTCTTAAAGATTGAATGCTTCATTATTACTTTCTGAGTTCTAGCTGCATTTTACTCAAAGAGAATATCTGTACGTTATAATCACGAAAACTGATAGATGTACTACTTTATTTTATTCTTGGTTAATTTTCAAACTGTTTGCTCAGTTGTGACATTTGCCTCTTACTCAAATACTAAAATGATCACTAACTTTCCCCTTCTAATATATTTGCTAATATCCCCAATACAGAATATTCGTACTTGCCACTACTGCAATCAAATTAGAAAATAAGTAAATGCTATTTCCCTTAAGTATATGTTTGTTTATTTTCAGAAATATACACAAGCATTTACATATAATGCTTTTAGATACTTTTACAAATACAATTTGATTTTCATTGCTATCGGTGCATGTCAATTAATCTTACCACATTTTTTGTGTGAATTACAGTTTACGATATCTTACAAAGATTTAAAAATATATTTATTGATAATTTTTTATTGGTTAACATGACAGATTTCTTGAGTGCTTGAAAGAATACGTGTTATTTTACTTTTGCGGCTGTAGAAATATTTATTGTTACGTACACACGGGTTCCCCGGCTGCCCAAAAAATCTCTAATACTTTCCATTTCTCAAAATTACTGGAAGGCATATGTGCTTAAAGTTACATGTAAGGGCCGAATAGGGTTACAGTTATATATAGGAATTAATTACAGTTATTTAGTTACATTTATTACATTAATTACAGTTCTTTAGTTACGTATTTCTAATATTTCCGGCTAGTAAATAGAAGAGAACCGGAGTAAATGCAAGATAACATAAATATAAAGTAAATATTCTGAAGCGAAGAAAATGCTAAACTTTCATAGAGCTAAAAAGCTCTAGGAAAGTGAGATTATTCTTATAGACATATACGTAGTAGTTTGAAAATTTGAAGCGTTTCTGGATTGATACTAAATTTAGAAGCCGGGAAATAATGAACAATCTGTACCAATTACAGTTAGTTAAACAAGGACATATCAAAATGTTGCCAAATGGTCGTTAGGTTTGGCGACTTTTGGTGATTTCTCGCCAAATTTGGTGACATAAATTAGTAGCCAAAAACCATCATGAAGTTGGCGATATCTGGCAAGTTTAGCGAACTAGCCGTATACCTAAATGCTAAATAGACTTGCTCTAGAAACCTTATTTTTCCGGCAGAGCTTCGCCATTTGAACCATTTCATTTTAAATTATAAAAAAGATAGTACAATTTCACATGGAGTTTCACTAAAATGACTTACATATATACAATTCGTAGCAATCTATTCAACTTTTGATTGGTTAGAGTGTATTACTCAGTTTACGGCAAGACGCCGGGTTTATTGTCATAATTGAAAATTTGTATAAACTTCATAATTGCGAAACGTTTTCGTATTTCTAATATTTCCGGCTAGTAAATAGAAGAGAACCGGAGTAAATGCAAGATAACATAAATATAAAGTAAATATTCTGAAGCGAAGAAAATGCTAAACTTTCATAGAGCTAAAAAGCTCTAGGAAAGTGAGATTATTCTTATAGACATATACGTAGTAGTTTGAAAATTTGAAGCGTTTCTGGATTGATACTAAATTTAGAAGCCGGGAAATAATGAACAATCTGTACCAATTACAGTTAGTTAAACAAGGACATATCAAAATGTTGCCAAATGGTCGTTAGGTTTGGCGACTTTTGGTGATTTCTCGCCAAATTTGGTGACATAAATTAGTAGCCAAAAACCATCATGAAGTTGGCGATATCTGGCAAGTTTAGCGAACTAGCCGTATACCTAAATGCTAAATAGACTTGCTCTAGAAACCTTATTTTTCCGGCAGAGCTTCGCCATTTGAACCATTTCATTTTAAATTATAAAAAAGATAGTACAATTTCACATGGAGTTTCACTAAAATGACTTACATATATACAATTCGTAGCAATCTATTCAACTTTTGATTGGTTAGAGTGTATTACTCAGTTTACGGCAAGACGCCGGGTTTATTGTCATAATTGAAAATTTGTATAAACTTCATAATTGCGAAACGTTTTCGTATTTCTAATATTTCCGGCTAGTAAATAGAAGAGAACCGGAGTAAATGCAAGATAACATAAATATAAAGTAAATATTCTGAAGCGAAGAAAATGCTAAACTTTCATAGAGCTAAAAAGCTCTAGGAAAGTGAGATTATTCTTATAGACATATACGTAGTAGTTTGAAAATTTGAAGCGTTTCTGGATTGATACTAAATTTAGAAGCCGGGAAATAATGAACAATCTGTAAAATCTGCACAGTAACTAGCCCAAACTAATTACTACTATTACTACTACTCGCCGTTGAGCAGGCTCCCAACCAAGGTCATTCTCCATACGGGATTTCCATCCGCTCATCGGAATTGATCTACTTCCGGCCAAACCCCAGCCAAGGGGTGGATGAAGCCCAAACTGACTATTTTGCAATTCTCTATAAAGATTTATCCTAACAAAGTTGTTCTTCTTCCTGTCTAAGTCAATAGGTGATGCCCAAGGACTAAAAGGAAGCTGAGTCATGTCATTGTTCTGCATCTCCTTCATAAGACTTTCGATTTCCTCTTGTTTTGTGAAAAGAAGAAAGGAAATTTGAGGCAGAACAATGCTGCTTGATAGGTGGACGACTTCCACTGTCGATCCGGTGCTGTGCCACATTCGCGCGACCAGCGTCACTGAACGAATTTGAGAAGACATGTTTAAAGTCTTTTATTAGACGACGTCCAGTTTTAATTTGATTAGAATTAAATTCTGTACTTCAAATAAATCTTTCAATTCATTTGGACTCTACTTTCTGATAAACGGAAATTCCCTCGATACTTGTTACAACGAAACATCTTGTTCTTCATCTCAATGGTATTTGAGACTATCTCTTTTGCTACAAAGTACAAGCGATTAGCAGAAAATAAAATCTAAATTTCTAAAAACTTGTAACTGCAAGAATACAGAGTAGAAAATGCTATGTACTAAGTCATCCAATATGGCTGCTTCTATGTCATTTCTGGATGTCATGGATGATGGCACCAAAGTCCTGTCCTTTTTCTATGAGATAACTTTCGTCACCCATGGCTGATGCTTAGTACTAACCTATATTTTAATAGCAAATACTTTTCATACTTGACGCAAACTATTATATAAACGATCTCAGTATTGTGGGTGAGAAGTGTTTTTAAAATGTTGAGTGCCTTCTGTGATCTCGTCATGGAAATCTTTCAATTATCTAAGATATTTATTGTCTTTAATTATACAGTTTGCCATTAAAATTGCTCCGTCATGAAAGAAAGCCGTTAGCAGAATTATGCTTAATTTATAGGTACTTTATAATGCAAGAAGAACACGGTTAAAGTTTAAAGTATTTTGGGATTACAAAAACAGTTTCGATCACTTCCTTTGGGAATAGTAGTATCTGTATGATTAAATATGGAATAAATTCTGGTTTCGATTACTTCGATTACATACCATATTTTATGTATGGTACTCGCTGATGAATGCTCTGGTGACAGTTTCTGCAACCGTAATCAGAAACAAGTAGGAAACCGTAATCAGAAACAAGTAGGAAACCGTAATCAGAAACAAGAAGGCATTTAACGAGAGAGTAGTTGATCACTTTGTATATTGAGGAAACGTAGGACAGCATGAACATTATGCTGTGTTGATAATATACGGTCTCTCATTGTCCTGTTGAAGGAGAGGAAGGAAAGTCCCGAAAATATGGCACAGCCATGAGCATTAAACCCTTAGGCGTCACATAATGTGCACGTTTGTTAATGCTGTTTCGATAACTTTAACCGAATGGAAACATTAAGCGATGAAAAAGTATGCCCTAAAAGCAGTGAAATTTAAATAATTTAATATAAATATAAACAAAAACATATATATAATACTTTAAAAGCATTTTAATTAGGGAAAGGCAAAAATTTGTTTACAAAAACTGTTTGCAATATCTGTAACGTAGCAGGTAATTTCATGTTTTTTTTTCTGTTATCAGAGGTAAGGAAAAAGAAAAAAAAATCTGCAAAGTTTTTATTTTCAATCTGAAGGAGAGGTGCTTATGTATGACCGGTTTCAAAATTCATAGAGTTATTCAAAATTTACGCAAAATTAAGGCTGCACTTTTTCGGCCGGGGATTAGGGCTTAGTTTTAAATGTTTGATGAAAATCGAAACCAAGTTGTTTGGTAACTTAATCTTTAGTAACATTGCCCCAGCCCCTGCGAATTTTTATAATCTATTTTGACCTCATTTGGCGACTTTACTTCAATTTAAAAATGTTTCTATACTATTTTGATCATATTAACTGACTTGCTGGTTATAAGAAGCAAAGTATTTTCCTTATTTTCTTATCAAACTGGCGGGATTTTGGCAATTCGATAAAAATATCCGAGAGGTAATATTAACTGCGATCCCATTAAGTAGCGTCTATTGTATAACTATGCTGGTCAATGTCAAAGATAAGAAGCCTAAAGAGCAATATAATGCGTATCTAGTGTCACCTCATATTGTTAATTCAGATGTTATGTCGATATGATGCTGAAGAACACAAGCTTGCAATGTTCGTTCCTCTAGCTATATACACGGATATGGTCATCATGATACTGCTGGCAAAAGCCGGATTGTGAGAAAAAACGACGTTATGCCATTTGTGTGTCGATGTAGATAATTTAACACACTATTGTAAATATTGTAGCATTACGGCAACTGCAGTGTCTTTTTTGTAGCGTCAAGAGAAGCTGAAATAGTAGTCGCTTTTCTGACAGTGCTTGACGTCGCAGATATCTTGATACTGCATTTGTAAATATTTGGGGCTGTGCAACACCCCCTGTATCCTGTCTCTAAAGTACATGACGTAAGGGCCATGTTAACAAGATGTCTATAGTTGAATGGTGGCCACTGACGTATTTAAGTAGCTCTGCGTGGCCTTCCGGAACACATCGATTTGAATTTCTTTGTAGCATTAATAGGATCTCGACCATCGCTATCAGTAACTGCGCAGTTACAAGTTTCCTTCAATCAAATTCTTACACCTCCTGGTGTAAGTTCTTTCTTCGACACTACAAGAAACAAGTATAAAAGCGATTTTTGAATGAATATTTGATCTTTTTCAATCTGCGTTTTATTTCAACAATTATTTATTTCAACAACAGACTTTTGTTGTAATGTGGGCATGCCCTAAAATTTTATTCGTTTGTACATCCCAGCACGTTCAACATTTCATGCAGATTTAAAGTTCACGATGTAATAATTTTAATGGCCAATAGGGCAAATTCAATTCAATAGTTCTTAGTATTACTTATATTACTTTATTCGTACTAGAACACGCTACGGAAAAAACAAATGCTTTTAGAGATGTTGTTTCGATGGGTATCTTCTACGGGAGATTCGAATGGATTGACAGTCATCCGCCAGCTCATAACACTGAACAGCCGCGGCTGTTGAACGTTTTATTATTATGCGAAAAGAGGGAAACAAGCAAAAAACGTTGGATCATCGCAAATGAAAATTGTAAAAAAGAAAGAAAATTAGGAACAAATGGTTTATTAATAGATTGCTTTAACATTAGAATGATAATGCCAAAAAATGTAAATATTTTAATGTAAAATTGAAATATTATAATTAAGGTTTCCCAGATTACATAATTGTAATTGCGTGCATCACTTACAATAAACTTAGTTGAAATTTTCTTTATCTTTTAAACAGTCTGCGATTTCGAATTCAGGTCTATTTACGTGTTATCTAACTTTGATAACGACGTGTTATCCCATATAACGTGGGAGTACTTTGTTCAATGAGTTAGAATTTTATTTCCTTCTTTTACTGAAAAACCAATAACAATCGTCTGTTACAGCCTACCCCAGAGTACTTTTGGATGGAATGTATTAAATGCTTCTATCCGCAAAGACACTGCAGTCACTGCTACTCATTTCAGAAATATTTTTGCCTTTAGAATCTTTTCCGAGAATACGCTTAAATTCTTTTTGAAAATAACACGAAATAAATCTGGGAATTCTCTATCTAATCAACAAAAGCTAATGTCAACTTTTCAAAGAATTCCTTAGACTCACTTAAAAGTTTGTCTAGACTCAAAAGAAAAAATATAGCATACATCGAAAGCATTGGAAGAAGTTTAAGAAAAGAAAAGGTCTAATATTTCGTAAAAAAAGAAGAAAACTATTCCAAAACTTCCATTATCTCTTTTATGGTGCTTTAATTCACGTCTAGTAAAATATCTTTTACCATCAAATCGAATTTTATTTAGATGTATAAAATAGAATGTGCCACTTAAAGGGTAAGGAAACATGAAACTGTCACAGTATGTCTTTTGTAATCTCCCGCGATTGTTTGCAACAAGTGTAATAGCGTTTGAAATGCGATGTAGCGCAGGTTCTTAGTAATCCATGGGAACCGAAATATCAAAACAAGTGCCATAATAAAATTCTCTCTTTCTATATATATATAATTTTGTTATGGCTGTTATTTTGACCATCGAATTCTCATTCAAAGCCGAATTTGACAAATTAAAACAGTAAAGTATTTTTAAATAGGTAATGTGTACAAAATTCAATATAATATTTGTTTCAATCAAATTTGAGCAGGAAAATTAAAAAGAAATATGTATTGTAGTCAGTAAGACACAACACATGCAAAATAGCATAGATGATCCAAGGATTAATTATTGCGGAGTGCCTAGAGTAAAGAACCCTCTACCTCCACAGCATAGTTAATGAACGGGAGCAGAAATAGGAAAAAATGCATGAAAGACCTTAAGGAAAAATAAAAAGGAAGTCAACATGACTTCAGAAAAATTACAGACACAAAAAGAACTTTTAACACGTTCACTGCCACGGCAATTTTCAGAAATCTGGCCTAAAATGACAATTTGATTTAATCACATTATATTATTAAAAACTCTAATTCTAGTGCATAGTTATCATCAAAAGGCATAAAAAATGTGTTTTTTTTTTAAAAAAAGGTCTTGCGAATTATCTCGTAGTTGGTTTCGGTAGCAGAAATCTCTCCGCGGAAGCCAACTACGAGTTAATTCGCACGCAGACACTTGTCGCAATGAAAAAAATTCTATGAAACCGAATATAATTCGAGATTACAATAATGGAATGTCTGGCATTAAGCGATCAGATCAAATGCTTCCGTACTACTCATCTCTAAGAATGACTATAAGATGGCCCAAAAAGGTTTCACTACATATTATAGAGATATATATACACAATGCTCACAAAATTTTTCAAAAAGTAACTTCTTCTAAAATAAAACTGATAAAGTTCAGAGAAGAATTCATCGTCGCATTGATTGGAGAAGAGATTCAACCAGTTTTGAAAAAAATTAGATTGCAAGAGCTCCATTATTTAGAGAGTCTACCACCTACCAAAAAAAAAACAGCGTCCGACAAAACTATGTCATATACGTACCCAAGCAAAAAACGCTGAGAAACGCGTTATTTTTGTCCAGCCTGTAACGAGAAGCCAGCCCTTTGTGTGGAAGATTGTTTTAAGAAATACCATAAACAATAAAATATTATTTTATTTCTTGAATTTGAATTAATTTCTATAATTATATTTTTTGTTTGTTTTTTAATAAATTTTCCGTTCATGCAAGCCAGCATTGATTTTTTTTCTTTCCCAGAAGCCATCTATCGATATTAGCATTGATATATTCCGAGTTTAATCGTAGCTGCACAAAAATGGCAAGTAAACACAGTACGAGATAACTCGTAGTTGGCGTCCTAGAAAAGAACGCAATCTACGAGTTATCTCGTAGTTGGCAGTCAACATGTTAACATCGAACTTTTTAAAAATATTACTTCACATAAACAATACAGATTAAAAAACATGAAACAGTTGCTCAATTCTGACACAAAAACTGGAGGAATAATGTAAGAGAAAATTCTGATTTTAAATGGTACTTATTGAAATCAACCTAATAACAAATTAAATTTGAATTTTCTCTTTTAATTGTGGTGAAATGGAACTTTTAGCCATTCTTTTAAATATTATGTTATCTCATACGACGAAGACACGCTACAAACGCTGGAAAATACAAGCCTATCGTGATATTTTAAGAGCCAGCAGAGGATGACAGAAGGTGTATTTTCGATTAAAAACAATATTGCTTATCTGAATTTTGAAAAATGAATGAAGTGAAAAAATCGGCAAATGTTAGGAAATTCACAGTAACATTCTTGCCACTGAGAAATAAACTTTAGGTTAATTAAACTCTGTTTAACAGAAACAATAGCATTGCAAATTAAAATAATTTTTCAGAAATATAAAATTGATTGAGTCAGTTTTGATTCTTGCTTGTCTAAAAATTTCATTCAATTGAAATAATCCTTAAAAAAACAAGACCTTCATTAACCTGTCTGCATAAACTACCAAAACGCCTGAAGTTATATTTGAGATTCAAAACAATTTCTTCCCACTGTCCATTAAAGAGCAAAGAGGTGTGAAGGTTTCAAATGGTATCGTTCTTATTTTAGAAATGAGCTTCTATTAACCCCTAAGTGTATATTAAGCTTCTAATTGCCCCAAAGCGTATATTTAGTATACATTAAGTTCTTACAAAGAGCTTCCGTTAGCCCCTAAGTGTATAAATTGCTTTTACCTAAAGATAAGGAAACGCAGAAGTAACACAGGCAAATCAACAACCTTGTACTCGGCGTAGATTTTGTAAAATCCCAATCGATTTCGAGGGCAAAACGGATCCCCCTTCATTAGGAGCAAAAAAATTCTGCAAAAGCGAGAAAGCGAATGTCGACGATATTTATACCCTACGGACGACCAGTGGAAGAGCCGATAGCGCCATCTGTCAGCAGAAATAGTAACGAAATATGAAAGGGGGGGTTAAGTCAGTAGAATTTTGAAGGCACTAGGCAAGACTGGATTGGAATTGAAGTCATTGACTAAACAGGATAAATTTTTGTGAATGTGAAAAGCTTCAAGAAAATCCAGTTCTCTAACAGAACAAGCTTTCTGGATAATTTTAGCAGAACCCAAATCAAAATTGTGATTGAATTTCCAACTATGATGCTATTGAAGATTTGTTAATTTCAGCTTTTCGGACGTAAAATTCATGCTCTTTTATGCGCAACTTTAATGCTTTTTTCGTTTAGCCAATATAACTTAATCCACACTGACACTATATGCTATAAATTCCCCAAGAATTAAAGTCAGAAATAGAATCTTTAAGAACGGAACCTCGGATTTTATTTATAGGCGAGAAAACAACCTGAAAATTAAACTTGTGTATAATCTGTTTAATTTTGTAACGACGTTGTCCACGTCGGCGTGTTTCTCTTGCGTCTTGAAACACAGAAGTATTCATTGACGACAAGACCGTCTACAATAAAGATGAATTCGAAAAACTGCCTTTTAGGTTGCTATGTACTTTAGAAGGAGAGTAGAAATAGAGCATAACGTTCTCGGTCGTACAGGAGGCTGTTTTTATATAAGGTTAGGTTAGGTTAGGTTATTTAATTATGGCAAATCACACGAGGGCTATCTGCCTAAAGGGAGTGATGCCTTCATGAAGGACTTTCTAAGGGAAACTGTCTCGTATACACGTTACACATGGGGAAAACCACGAAAACGCCCATGCAGCCAGCCCGTTCACGGGATTCGAACCTCGGACCGAACTACCAGTGTTCAACGTCTTTACCGCTCGGCCGCTGGTGCGCCAATATAAATTTATATCAGGCGTTTTAGATATGAAAGTGCTAAAGATAAAAATGTTTTTAGTGTATAGGAGATTATTGACAAAATACACCTTAGTTCTACATATACTTATACACTGTTTGATTTGCTATTAGAAGCAAAAAAGTATTAATATCTAAAAGACTATGAATTTTTTAATATCCCTATAAAACTACCCACCTCCAAGAGCACAATCTTCATATCATTGAACATTTTGGAAATCCTCATCACTACACTAACTGTATTACTTATGCAGCTTCTTCGAGGTCTACTGCAGAGAATTTTAAAACTACTTGTGAAATCTTTTAGTAATGTCCAATTTAATTCATGATTTACTTGATTTCTGATTTCATTCAGAATACTCTTACATCTAATTAGGAAATATAACGTATTGTCTTTTCTTTCTGTGCATACTGTTGTGTTGTAGTGCTTGGGACATCTAACTGCAAATGGAAGATCAGAGGTTCAAATTGCGGTGAGGGCATATTTACATTTTCAAATTTTTCGCTTCGAAAGCCTTATAGCCCACGCAAAATCGTCACATTTTACAGAGTTTATGAGCATATACAATAAATAGTATACACGTTCTCACTAAGAAATACGTACCCAATTAAAAGTGATCGAAACATGAACTTGACTTCAATGAAAAAAGGCTTCATTTATTAAGCTAAGCAAATTTTGTAGTAAAAGCGTATATCATTATGGACAGGAATCAATTATTCAACAACGCTGCGTTTGCATATTTAAAAACCAGGAAATAATGAAAATTTTCTTTCTTGAGCATACTTAATGATTGATCATTAAAGTTCTAGAGTACCAAATTAATTCTATCTTAACTTAAACCGGAACAGAATTCGAGTACCTGAAATACAGACTCGAAAATCTTAACACTTATTAGAATTATACAAGTATGTAATTGAAAATTTAAATCATATAAACCGCTTCTATACACATTTGGAAGATTTTTGTCAGAACTCTACTGAATGATTTTTGTCAGAAATTAATACAAAAGAGCGGGGAAAAGAAGAATTTTATCTCTATTCTTTCTGCTTTACATTAATTACAATACGCTTATAATATTTTATTTCACGAAATTTGATGCTTTATTTTGAACTTGATCCCAAGCTTCTTGCATGTTTTAATGAATATAATGTGAATTCGTTTTGATGTAATTGCTTTTATTTCTGTTGTTATTTAGCGTAGTATTTCTTTTTTTACCGTTTATTTTTTGCATACAATAATACAAGAATTCTAATATCTTAGCGTTTCATGTTTTATTAAAGTTTTCCTAGACAGTCGAGGCTACATCAGTAGCTGTTTTGCTCCATTGTTAGCATTATAAAAATGGTTCACCCTCCTCCCGTTTCCTAATTTTTGGACTTTTTCTGGTGTCAAACCAAATATAGGAATTATTTAGGCATTTGATTGACTTGGTTTGGTTTATTTGATTACAGCAAATCATTCGAGGGCTATCTGCCTGCAAATGCCTTCGTGGTGAACTTTCTTAGGAAAACTAGATCGCATACCCTATACACCTGGACAAATCACGAAAATGCCCATGCAGCCAAAACATTTGCCAGGATTCTAACTCTAGACCAAACTACCAGTTCTCAGCGATTTTACCACTCAACCTTTGAAAGGCATTAAGCATTTAAAAAGAGCGAAAAATTACTTTCTATGTGTAACAGAAAAAAACACATTTGCATCGTAGTCTCCTTTTTTCATTTTTTTAATGATTTGTTCAATTTCTCTCCAAACAAAGGGACGAATCTCTGATCGCTGCGGAAATTGATAGTTTTTATCTAAAGCCACCAAAATAAAGTTTTTTTTTCGTATAATTTTAAATTTCTCATTATAGCTATAACCTGTCTAAGAAATAAAAGACGTTAAAGCGCACAAACGTAGCATTAAAATACAAATCATATTAAAGAATTATATACGCATGATACCTGTATAAATATTTATTATGCATTTATTTAGTTAGTTAAGAAATTTAAGGAAAAACTAACTTCAAAATTTTATTTGAATTTCAATTCTAGCCTTGAAGCATAATTACGGTTATTAAAATAAATATTACTTTCTCCCTTATCAATAGATTCAACCAATTTAAGTTTCATACGAATAGTTAATGCATTTCATTTACCCTTATTTAAGTTCATGATTTCCAAATAATTTGAAAGAGAAATTAAAATATAAGAAAAACATACGGATACACTGAACAGATAAAATTCAGAAAGCATAGATAAAAATTATGAGCTGGAGAGTTTGGATAGTTCCAAAATTACCAATAGCCTTATTTTCTTGTCGACATGAAATGCTATATCTAAGTATTGCATTTTTAATTTTAACAGAAATGATAATGGAATACTTTATTTATGAATTAAAATCTTGACGGAAATATGGCCAAAACAAGAGCTGAGGAGAAATTGTGCTCTGTATAATGCATAATACTAGACTAAATTGATTTTTACACGAGTAATTTCGAACGAAATTTTTATCTGAATAACATTTTAGGCATTTTTATTCAATTTTCTCTGCTATTTCTTTATTGCTACATATTCGTTGCATATTGCACAACACTGTCACTTAATAATTTTTGATATACCTGTGGGCAGTACAGTAACTGATTTAAGCAGCCATAGCAGTAAATTTTATTTTGCTTTTGAATGTTTTTAACTATTTTTGATTTCATATCATAACTTAATTTCAGCTCTTTCTTCCTTATCTTCTTAAATTACCCTTCTTATCAACAACCTGTAAACTCATTTCTGAAACGTTTGCAACGAAAGTCGTTATTTTATTGATTTATGTATTAAATCCTACTACAACTTCCTTTAACTATTGCCTGAGTTCAATCAGCTAGCATAGATTAAAGCAGCCATGCCAGCAATAACAATAAATGCCGCCTCTGCGTTCCAGTGTTTAATACAAGATACTAAACGAACCCCTCACTTTGAGATGTATACCTCTGTAATTTACTCAACCTATTCAAAAGCTTTGAACTGAAGATGCAGTGTCAATTATTTATCTCGGAAGGCTACCTCTGTGTTTGACCTACAGCAAAATGTTTGCGATATTGAAATTTTGGAGTATGGCGCATATGTAAATTTAATTAATTTTAGTGTGAAAGCATGTTGTCGCATCTCCAGGCTCAGTTTAATAGCTCAATGCTTTCTTAGAATTGCACATCTATTGCAACAGGACATTTTATAGACATATTATATGGAAATAACAGATTGTAAGCAACACTCAAAGGCAGGTTTCGCGCAATCTTAATTAATGAAATGTTACAAAAGATTTGAATGAAAATATAGAAATACTGCACTATGATTACATGATCCATATGTAAATAAAATTGTATACCTGCACTTAAATATATCCGAAAAAATATAACGTGAAAATTAGATTCATTAAGAAGAATTAAGAAGAATATATATATACTCCTTTGTATATATATATATATATATATAGATATAGATATAGATATGAGAGA
>KK119303.1:379115-409147 GCA_000611955.2 Stegodyphus mimosarum | reverse complement strand
CGCGGAATGTCTGCCTGCGTGGAAGATATTTTAATGGATAGTTATTTCTATTTACGTTATACATGAGGAAAACCACGAAAACTCTCCGGCAAGCAACTCCTTCGTCGGAAACGAGTAAGATTCGAACTACCAGTGCTCAGAGATATAGCTCAGCTGTTTATTATTCTCTAATTATACAGATTTCTTGAATATCTATGTTAGGCGAAGACCTAGTCAGCCTACATGCTTGAAATTCGAATACTTGTTTAAACCATTAGACACTTCATATGAATCAAAATCTTTGATTTGTTTTTCTTTTGATAGTTTTACAGCAAGAAGTAACATATTACTTGGATTTAAGATAACTGAAATACCCATATGAAGCAACCGTGAGAACAAATAACAGTGTAGACCCAATTTTTCAAGTAATTTCTGAAAGAAAGCTTTTGTTAAGATTAGAATAATTAAGTTCTTCAACTGTTTATTGTTTTTTAATATTAGTCTGATGTTCAGTAATTTTGCTTTTGCTGTATTAAGAAAATTATTAAATAAAATAATGAACGTCTTACCAGTTTCTAGTTGTACCACACTGAGCATTTTAACTCATCATCAAGACCTAAGTAAATATTTTTGCTCCTCTTTCAAAAATCTGATTTACATTAAGCGTTTTAATGCCTTTTTCATCCGGAAGTTATCTTGTCATCACATCGTGTCACCTTGATTCTTCTGCGGGATACGATAATGGCGACCGACATTCAATTTCCGGACCAGAGTTCAAGCTCTTTTTCAATTAATTAAAGCTCTGTCCTTAATGTCGTAGCTTCCGTTCTAAGGGTGAACTCAAGGACTGCGCTTTCCAGTAATTATGACGCTCTACTTCATTATGGCGGTTGAAGACTCCTCCAAGCTTAATGGATACGGTCTGGCGATTGTGCTTTTTTATCATATACAGCGACGAAAAATTTCGCAAATGAAATTAAGTTTTAAGCTGGATCGATTGTGAGTTTGCATTTTCTGAAAGATGTTGGTTGATGAAAATTATATTTTTTCATTTTCATTGGATAAGAAAAGCCAAGTAAACATGTAGGCTCTTACAAAGCATATTGTATGCAAGTAAAATACCCTTTGCTATTGTACGAATGTTAGGATCAGAATTAAACTTGCATTTATGAAGTGTTGCAGTGAAAGTGTATCTTAAGTGAAAAATCGAATATTATATAGTATAAGAAAATATTTTGTTGAGATATATACAAGTGATAAAAATTCGAAGTTTGATGGCGTAGAATATAATAATGCATATAGTACTGATTCTGGATACATATTGTAATTAGAACCAGTCATAAATTTTTAAACTTTATATTAAGTATCATTCGTAGAATAAAATACAATAGAACAATACAAACATAAATTTCAAATACTGTTTAGTACTGGCGAAACGAGTGGCGGCGGATGATATCTAAGCATTGCAGAGAAAGTTAAATGAGAATATCATTATATTGATACAATAATAATAATAATGGATAATTAAGTGTTTTGTCAACCACTTAAGTAAAAATTGCCAAATTTTCAGAATGTACCAAATTTGGCAACCATGCTCATAACTATTGTTGAGGCAACGAGGCTCGTAACGATCTTTTAGCTAAGCGAAGTCGTCATTTTCGTATGCATTTTTTTGTTGTATTCCAAGTTTCAACAGTTTTTAGAGACAAATTGTGATATTTAATTTTAAAATATGCGCTTGAGGAATTTGCCAAGAATGGACGAAACTGCGGGAAATTCTTGCAGGAATACAACTTGTTTTCCTCTTAAAGTCTCTAAAGAGAACAGCGATGAGATATGTTTGGTAGATAGTCGGTGCTGCGAAGGTTTGAGCGATGTCAAGTCTCTGCAGTTCTCCGATTTTGTTAAGAGATAACAGATCGCTGGGTACTGGAGGAGAAGAATACAGCTAAACAAATTGCAGAAATATTTGAAAATGAATGTAAGTGTTCCATTTTTACTTCTTCGAACAAAGTAAAGAAAGTATTACAATCGCGAAAAATTTCGAGTATCATATTTCAATTAAAATATCCACTTCAAATGCTCTTGAAACCATTTGAACGATGTTTTTGCGTGACATCTGTATGTACGGACAGAATAAAGGATTGTTTTTGCCAAAATGAATTGTAAAATGGATTCAGAAGATTGACGTTTGTACGTATGTATGTATATATCGCGCATAACTCACATATATATATATATGTATATATATATATATATATATATACATTGTTACCTTTTTCTCTTCTTCCCTTCGTGCGTACGTTAAATGTTCGTGGATTTGGAGTGAACAACTACGACATTTGATGAAGTATCGAAACACACTTTATTAGCCAGTATTTTTAAAGACAGCTCAAAAAACACGTTTACAGTCCTCAAATAACTACTATAAACATGCTGGAATAATCAGCGACACAGCCTTCAGACTATCAGGCTATAACGGTGGAGACAGCTTCACGACAAAGCACCTACAGCTCCCGACTCTGCTCGGTTGTTCTTGGAACTCTACGTACTCTTGAGAATCTCCACTCTAGAACTCGCGATGCACTCGACGATACGCTAGAGTACAGTTCCCGACTCGGTTCAGTCGTTCTCGGAACTCAACACACTCTAAGATAAAATCGAGGATACACTGCCTCGCGATATACTAAGAGATTCGCTCAATGCACTCGACGACCAACTCGGCACTAGACTACGCACTGACTCACTCTCCGCGTACCAGCAGGATTTATATAGCTTTTGGCTTGTGTTCGAGAACATTCTGGACTAAACCAGGAAGAATTCTTTCTAGAAGGTTCTCCATCCGTCTATGGCATATCGCCAATTTTGTCGTCAAATGACAATTTCTCGCTAAATATGGCAACCTTGCCTTCCCTTGCCATTTTCTGGCAACCCTAAACCTGCTTTGCGAAGGCGCTATCTTACTGCGCCTGAACTAATAAAATTTCATATCAGTGTTTAGGTTTTCCTTTGTGTACCTACTGTTAAACTATTGAAGTATTTTTGATTCAGATAAAGATTTCTATTTATATACCCAATTTTTAACTGGTGTAATCTCTATAGATTAATTTACGACTTACTCTTAATTACTATGCATAAAGTCTTTTGTTCGTATGTTAAAAATATTCTCTGAATTATTTTCCTGATAGATATTTATTTCCATATATTGGTCTTAAGTGTACTATAATTTCTGCATAATGATATTCCTCGCTTCAATTGGTCAAAAAGTTGGGAAAGAAATTATACGCCTGTCGCCGATAATTTTCGAGAGGAACTTAAATTGAAATATTTTAATGTGGCATACGGGTGTAATAAAAATAAAATTTGCTTTGATTATTTTGAACAAAAAAGTTATTAAAATAGCACTAGCTGAGGCGGTAAAGTTATTCGAGTAGAAATTATTCAATCTTCTTTACATAATCTGTTTAATCTGCCTTACATAATATGATAATACCGTTAAGCTCATTTCAAATAATGTTAAACAGAAACGTAAAAACCTGAAATTGTAATGACGGTTGTCATGAATTATTGTAATCCTTATATCGCATTCCTCAAAAACCAATACAAGCATAATAAAGCTCTGCGTTACAAGCTAACATTACGTTTTCCAGTCTGTATTGAAAAATGCAATAATGTACCTAAAATAATGTAAGTATATAATAAAAAATGTTACCTGAATTTGCTATCTAATTATTAAAAATGTAAGACATTTTTGTAAACATAAAAATAAAGTACATTACAGAACAGCCGGAGACAATACCAACATAATACCCAATAAGAAATGTAAACAAAACCGTGCATAAAATATCCGTGCTTGAAGATGCATACGCTTAAAATGTTTTTCAGTTATTCTTTAAATTTGACGAATAAAGTTGGTTGTGTGATCAAAATGACGAAATTTCTTTAAAAACTTCTTTACAGCGGGAAAGCAAGTCATTACTGACACGAATGTTGACCTACTCTCCAATTGCTTTGCTCATTACTCTAAAGGTTCTCATATCTGCACCATTTAATAGTTGCATATATACCATATATATATATATCGTTGCGTTTTTGTACGGATTAGTGGGTTTGGAGTGATTGACAACAACACTTAAAGAAGAATAAAAACACAATTTATTAGCCAGTATTACTCAGGACAGCTTCAAAACACGTTTACAGTCGTCGAAAACCTACGACAAATACGCTGAAACAATCAGCAATCCCTGCCTTCAGGCTACAGTGGTGGAGACAGCTTCACGCCAAAACACCAGAGTAAAATTCGGTCGTTCTCGGAACTCTACGTACTCTCGAGATACTTTCCACGCTACAATACGCGATGCCCTCGGCGATGAACACTAGAGTACAGCTCCCGACTCGGCTCGGTCTTTCTTGGAGCTCAGCACACTCAAAATAAAACTCGACGAGGCACTAACTCGCAATCAACTCGATAGAATGAGAGACACTGACTGATTCGCGATCGATTAGACACTGACTTTCCGCATACCAGAAGATTTCATGCAGCTTTTGGTTTGCGATTGAGAACATTCTCGGCAAAGTGTAAGAATTCGTTCTAGAATGTTCTCCTCTCGTCTATATTCCCAATTTTGTCGCTAAATGGGCGATTTCTCGCCAAATATGACAAACCTGCCTTCCCTTGCCATTTCTGGCAACCCTAAACCTGCTTTGCAGGGAAGTTATCTTTCTGCAGCTGGATATTTCGTAACAGTATATATAAATATATATATAAGATAAAAATAATGTAAATCAAAATTATAAATTAAACTAGAGGTAACCTTTTAATTCCCTCTCCCTATTCTAAAAATTGTAATAATAGCTTTTCTGGACTGTGTTATTTCGAGATCAATCCATCTTGCATTGCTTGCTGATGATGTAGCTAACTTGGAACCTGAACTGAAAATTTCGAAAACTGAAACCTTTCTAATCTAAACCTAAACATTCTCTTGGTGAGCATTCATACTGGATAATTGCGCAGTTTAAGCTTCAACTCTCCTGCAGTCAAGATGCGGTTTGCTTTGTCGTGCTTCTAACTATGCCATTATTTAAAATGTGATGCTCCCTATATAAAATTGTGGGGTGCGTATTGTGCACAAGGTCATGTGCGATGAAAAATATTTTTGATAATTATTTCGTATTTATCAATAAAAGCTATATTCAATTCGGTTACGTCTGTCTACAATCCTTTCTGTGAGTGTTAATCTTTCTCACTATGCAGTCAAGTTTCCCCAGGATATAACGCAGAGAACCATCGTCAATCTGTTGCAGTTTACTCTAATTCATCTTATTACATATCTATCATATGTATCGCATATAGCTCCGTGAATTCTATATTTGCTTTTAACTTTAGCAGAATTTTAAAAGAGAAGAAAATATATCTATCTATCTTGGTTCTGTGTTTATGAAACGAATGTACAATAAAAGGACGCCAAATTTACATCATGACTTATTGAATGCGAACAGTTCTTTAAAAGAAAAAATTAATTAGAAATAAATTTCTTACGTAGAAAATATGTAGCTTGATATATTATATTAGATAACCTAATTATGGTAAATCATGCGAAGGCTGATTACGAGAAGGTATAGCTATATACAGTATTTTTTAAACGTAGTTCTCAGGTATGTAAATTACGCATGACAAAGCATTATTGATACTGTATACGAAGGAAGCCACAAAAATGTCATGTAGGTTGTCCTTTTCATTCCTTTCATTACCATTCATTACGATTTAATTATTTTAAGCTGTTTAAATTAAAACAGAATGTTTTAGAGATTAAGATACGGATGCATCAAAACCCCTGGATTAGTTTTGCAGTGCGCCAGGAAATGACAACACAGGATCACGTGCCTGTAGTGACCTCAGTCTTAATAAGGCAATGTGTCAAGAGACAGGATTATGTTAAAATCAAGAATTGCTATAACTGTGCTTTTCTGTGATTACGTGTGTTTGGCAGTCTACAATTACACCATAGACAGAAAAATTGAATGAGGAAGGAAAGTGGAATTTAACGTTTAACCCCAACAAATCTGCCACAGGGATACTGACCACGCTTGTGCAAGCTTACTGGGATTGAGGAATAAATCGTATGCAGTTTTTGATTAACACAGGTGCTTCAAAGGCGAAAAAGCCCTTTTGAAAACCACGAACTATCCGGATAGATTTCTACCGGAATTACCTTTGAAGTTGTAGATCGTGCATGCGGATTTCTACCAGAATCACCCTTGAAATTGCAAAATTGTGCATCAGCATGCACATGTTGTGAACATGTGAATCGTTAGAGGACTCTCAATGACACTGCCAGGACCATCAGAAACTGTGCTCTTAGGTGTTAGTTTAGGATTTCCAAGACATGTTCTCTCCATAAGAAAAAACTGGTACTTCTCTAATGCCAGGACCTTATTTTGATAATTAAGCTCGCATTATAGGTAACGGACCTTATCTTAAGAAAAATTTTTATTTCATCAACGTACTTTATTTTGCTAAAAAGTAAAGATTACAGATTTAGATTTTAACTTATTGCGCAACAGGGGTATTGGAAAACATTAACAAATTGTTTAGATATTGAAGGCATTAAAAATTAGTCTTGAATGTTGATTTAAACTTTTATTGCTCATGTTCTTGCTTCAGTGATTCTGAATACGTTTTCAGAATTTTATTGATTTATTGAATTCACATTACGCTAAGCGATTCGCAAAGTTTGGGCTCTTATTGTTGCTGGATGTTTCAATCAAATTAACAATGACAGGAGCATAACGCTGAAAGTTTTTAGATACTGCTAAATGGTGCAAGTATAATATACCAAACCTTAGTACGTTCAAAGTAGTTTCCTTCGTTTTCTCAATGCAGTTTCATACATCTTTGTGAGGAATTATCCAAAGATTAAGTGCTTGAAAATATCCGTTTCTTGGAATCGATGAAATGTTTTATAGTTTTATAAGTACCATCTTCAGAATAAAAACTCCGGCCACATAAATTTTGTTTTAGATTAAGCCAAAGGTCCTGCATAACAACATCAGAAGAATATGTTGGATGTTCTATCACTTTGCTAGTGTTCAAAAAGTTATCTTCTGTCTCTCTAACTTGATGTTTAGTACATCAAGTTAGAGGGATACCGAGCCTGTACGTCTAAAAAAGTAGAATTGCAGAGCTGTACTTTAGAAGTACCGAGCCTGTACTTCTAAAAAAAAAGGGCATACATTACTTTTTCCATTGCTGTTGCTTTTCAGTTAGGTGTCATTTTCAAAGATCCGTACTTTGTTCATGTGTTCAATCTTCAGAAACGGTATGTACGTTTCATCACCACTTATGATTTTAAAACTAATACCGTGTCTACCATCGTTAAGTGATTGCAGAGTCTCTTCATTGATTGCGACACATTTTAGAAACTAGCCATGTGTTGATTTAAAGAGACCCAAAGACAAGCTTAATATTTCATATGCAAATATTCATGAATAATTTTATGTGTAACTGCAGATCCGGTGTTATATTCTTTCTCTATCATTTGCTAGGTACAGCGATTATCATTGATTAATATATCTCGTACGTTCGACATATTTTAGGACTGTAGCTGACAAAGAACTTAATGCGTGTTCTTTATCCAGCACAGAATTGCGACCTCTATGAAATTCTGTAAAACTGTTTTGAATACGAGAACAACAGACAGAGCTTTATTTCCATGTGTTAATCAAAGACGTTGAAGAAATTCTTTTAGATTCAGTTCCGATTTAATATCATAGAAAATAGCGCCGTAATGATTCGTATCAGCTCCACATTCTTTTCGTTCAAAATTTATTCTACGAGAGGTAAACTGCAGTTATTGCTAGAAATAATCGTCTGCAAACAATAAATAATTATTTTTTGGTGCATGCTGTTTGCCCCTGTCTGAAAAATGTCAGAGTTACCAGTTTTTCTTCTCTTACATTTAATGACGCATTATAGTGAAAATTGTTGAAAAACATATTCTATTTATGAAGTTATGTATTCTTTTCATTAATTTCTAGATGATGTATTTTCATGCTATTATTTCATTGATATGTTTTATATTATTTCACCTTATTCAGTTTTGAATTCTTTTGCATAAAATACAGTAAATGTAAGTCTGAAAGAAAATGTAATTTTCTTCATGTTCAATTGATTTTTTTTAGCATTCTGAACGCAATGTTCATCTACTGTTAGTTCTTAAAATCATAAGGTATAAAATTAACGTTAAGGAAAACTATAAGTATCAAAGAAATGAACTTTGTGAAACTGAAATAAATATCAAAATTAAAAAGGCTTTTGAAGATATATAAACTAAACTAAATTCGGCGGCACAACAGCCCATATAGAGCCATGGCCGGCAGTGTCCTGATGTCTGCTTATCAGTTTTAAAATTAAATATTTTCGTTTTGTTAAAAATAAAACCGTATTAAAATAAAATATTCTAATTATTTCTATGTTGCCAGAGAAAATAAGATAATAAATAAATAAAAAAATCAGATTAAAATTATTTTCAAAACATTTTAAGCAGTTAAATGGCACATATATATTTGAGTAAAGCAAACCCATATTTGCATCAAATCTCTTTTTATGATATAGTACGCATATCTTTTGATAAAGTTGTAGAAACATTAGGTTATTTTGAAGCAGGAGACATGAAAAATGAGCAATGCCCTGCCGGGACTCGAACCTCGGACCTCTCCAATACGCACCTAGTGTGCTGGCCATTACACCACGAAGGCATGCTCAGAAGGCTGGAGAAATACTCTATACACTCCTCCTTTTATAGGGCGACTGGGAATTAGGGAATCCATTCGCCAAATCCCAGTGGTGGAGAATCATCATCCACCATCTTTTTCGGGCGGCACTGTAATGTCATTAAGATTGAAAAATGAACAATGCCCTCGTCGGGGCTCGAACCTCGGAACTCTTGACATACGCGCCGAGTGTAATGGCCATTACACAGCGAAGGCATGCTAAGAAGGCGGGAGAAAAACCTTATAATGTATCTACCAGTATTTTAGTGTATCTCACAGATCACCAAAATTATTTGAATATGCATTTGCATATAAATAATTTGACTATAAATGTAAATTATTCCCCCTTATTTAAAAGAAAATAATTGTTGTTTGAAAAAGCTGCATTTCATCATAGTTTCTATGGAACTATAGATAGGCAGTAGTATTTGAAATATAAACAAAAAATTTAAATTTTGAAGACATATTATTCCTTATCACAGTAAGAACTAAAAAAATTCAACTTGGAAAGATACGCAAAGGAATTTGATCGTTTACTTTATTGTGCACTTCAATCTTCATGTTTATCTTCACGTAAAGCGAAAGCCCTAACTTGAAAACGTACGCTCAGTTGCGTCTCGTTCGATCTTTTTGAATCTAGGGAGAAACACAGAAACCTTGTTCTTCCTGTCAAGGGAAGATGAATCGTTATTTTTCTTCTTTTCCCCTTTCTGAGCACAAATTTTTTCCCTTTTCTCGTCAAGATGAAAGTAGACTTGCTCAGCTAACCGCAACAGGGACCAAATAATTGGCCTGCTTGTTGGTCACAAACTTTGAGTGAGTTTTTCCTTGGAGATACACTTTTCTCGATAAAACGAATAAAACTATTCCCATCGAGATGAGGATGGATGTTGAAGCAAAAGGATGGCACTTGTTTTCGATTTCTTTTCGACAGAAATGGTAGAAATATCTAGTAACAGTCAAAGGCAATAGCTTAAAATTGTGGGGTATGATGTTTAGTGCGAAAGGTGGCCGTGTAAAAGGAAAAAGAATGTGACTATTTTTATTGAAAGCAGACCATCGGAAATAAACGGTAAATACTCGAAGTTCGAGTTAGTTATAGAACCATTTTTTTCGAGAGAGACTGATAAAGGCTAATACTTTGCTACTATACAGGAATGAATAACAAAATGTTAGCCTGAGTGCGGGGAAAACGTTTCTTAAGGTTGATATTAGAATATAAGAAATATTTGATGTAAAAATGTATAGTTATTGATAGAGGAAAAGCGAATATATATAATGTTTTTGCTCATTTTAATGGCACTCATATAATATCTGTTTTAATTTTGGCTGTGTTATTAAAACATAAATTACTCTTTTAACTAGAAAACCGGAAGCTTCGAATAATTTCATAATTAGTTAAGTGACATTATGCCACTTAAGTAATTATGACATACAAGCAAGTTTAGATTTTCTTCCTAAAATATTAAAATTACTTTAATTTTAGTTAAATGAAAGTATTTCACGTGAGCGTATCTTAGCAGATGTATGGAACAAGTTTGTAATGGTTCCGAGAGCCGCTGTCAGCCGCGAGTTTCATGCCAGATAGCGAAATTTGTTCGGGCTGTCATGAATTTAGTGCCTCTAAAGGCGCCTGAAGTAAACTAATATTTGAGCTCAGACCGCTTATATTACTTTGCGCCCCTTTTTTATGTTTGCTTTTTGTAAACAAAATTGCATTAGTCATCATCAGGATTTCTTTGTTTATCTGAATTCTTCAGTACGAAGTGCTTAATTAATGATCACGTTTATTGATTGTGAACGAAGTATTCTTCTCGAAGAAAAAAAAGGAAATTCGCTGAAAGTAGTTTGGGTTTTCCAAAAATGTGGTTGGCTGTTATTTTAATAGTTGCCATATACTATTTTGACATCAATTCACAAAAGCGTTAAAAGTATAAAAATATTCCAGATATTCAGCTAGTATGTCTGATGCTTTTAAACTACTTCGCGTTATTATAACTTACAACTCCAAAAATTCATATGTATAATTTTCTAGTGGAAAATTTTCAAAATTGGTTTTTGAATACTTGGATTTACGGAAATATTAATATCTGAATATTTTATTATTACAGACGAATATAATTGCACCACAAATGCAATGAAAGATAAAAAAAAGTAAGTTGTCAAAATGCAGTAAGTTGTGTCTGAATGTTTAATTTGGTAATTAAAAAAATATTTCAATTAATAATTTCAAACAGTCACATAGCATGCATGTTTTTTAGAAGCCTATAATTTTAATTAATTACTCTCTAAAATGTGTAAAAAGAATATACAAATTAAAAAAATAAATAAATAAAAAGGTATAGATGATTTAACTAAGTGTAAAACTTAATATAAAACATCAACTACTAAAATATTAAAACTAAATGGAAAACATCAGAAATTTTTTAATTAACGAATATTAAAAATGTAAATACAGCGTTTTTGCATTTTGTAAGGAAACACCTTGGTGAATGACCAAGATTACAATTAACGATGGCAGTTTGCTTATTACTTAAGTTTACTTATTATTAAATCTTTGAAAAATTAAGTTTTCAGTATGTATGTGTATCTTAAGTTAAAAACACTAAGTAAATGTTGCAGAAATTCTGTAAAACCGCAGGGATATTACATATACTATTTTTAATAATTTAAGCTCATAATATTATTTTTATTCATGCACAATGTTTTGTCAATTCTCATCTAGCTAATTCGCAACCAATGACAGAAGCAAGATTAATATTTATTGTCAGCTAATTTCTTCAAAGAGGATATCTAAAAATAAAGGACTTTTTAGTTGCCAAAAGAAATACTCCTAGCATAACAACAGTTTGGAGTAAGTGAATGAAATATTTTTTTACTGTTACCTTTCAGATTTAGGCAAAAACCATATAGTTATTTTGCAGCGGTTAGTTACATCAGCTTATTTAATTACCTTTCAACTACATTATATTCGTTTTAGGGGTTTGGATGCTTTAGATTTACTTCCTTGTTCGAAGTAGAGGATGTATTGTAATCATGAAAAATTCTCCGTACCATATTTCAACGAAAATATCCATTTTGACCACTATCGAATTCAATTTCACGATGTTTTTGCATGACATCCGTACGTAAGGACAGAAGAAATGACTCTTTTTCCCCATACAAATTATAAAACTGATTTAAAATGGATTCAGAAGAGATTTTTTCGTCGCTTCTGTACGTAGGTATGTACGTATCTCGCATAACTCAAAAACGAGTAACCTCATAACGTTGAAATTTTGTATATAGGCCTGCTATTACTACTCGCCGCTGAGCAGATTCCCGACTAGAGTATTCTCCATACGTGATTTTCACCTACTCATCGGAGTTGAACGACTTCCGGCCAAACCCCAGGCAGGAGCAGGGATGATCGTACAGACAGCATTATTGTGTTGCTAAATAATAATAGTCATAAACATGAGCAAATAAGGCTCTTGAAGAAGGTTTCAGCGAAGAGACATTATAAAGATGTTGTTCTACTAATAAACGGAATAATGCAATAAAGTGCAGACAGGGTATGTACTACATAATATAAGTGCACACTACTGTAGACAATAAAAATGCACAAATATATAGGAAGTGCAAATATATAGGACTGCTATAACATGTAGTTGTGCACTTCTCTGTTTGGTTGCACCAAAAGTATATATATATATATATCCACTCTGTGACTCGGCTGAGTGCGTTCAGTTTTTTTTTCTTATATGTTGGTAAATTGTGCATTTTTTGCTTTAAAAATGCTTGAATTATGTTGTTCTTATCTCCCGGTTAAGATTTTTATGCCTTTAGTTAATTTTCATGCGATAATTGTAGAATTATCAACAATTTAAAAGTTGTTTACATGCGGCTAAGCCTAATCTTTTTACGATAGCAGCCATATTTGTTTACGTTTGGCACTCAGCAGAATAGGGAATTAAGTCTTTCTACGCCTTCAGTGTCTTTTTGTCAGGTAGGAACGAAAGGAAACTTTTAGTTTTGTGCATCGAAAAATCTGTCTTCTTGCTTGCTGGCTGAATTGCTTCTTTTTTTGTGTAGAAACTGTAATTTTAATCTTAAAAATTGTTTTTCGAACTGTTGTAACTGTACTTGGTGTTTCATGGTTTTCTATATCTTTCAATTTTTAATGAAGGTATTTTGAGTTCTTATGTATTTTTGCCTTGCCACGAAGGGAGAATTGAATTGATTGAATGAGAAATACATCTCCAATTAAATTCGAGACAGTAAGATAAAATGAAATGAATGCGTATAATTTAATATTCCGCTCAAAGAAGTCATGTGGTGTACACATCAGTTTTTTTTATATACTTTTAAATTTATCTCTAACGTATAGTTTACAACACTTTAAAAAGTCTTTGAAAGATGCTGAAGAATTACCGAGGAATAAGCATTGCTGAACAAAGAAAGCTCTTGTTTTTGTGGTGTTTTTAGCGTTTCTAATTCTGTTTAGTTTCCAATATCTAAGCAATATTTATAAGGTATTCCTCCCGGCTTCTTCGCATGTCTTCATGGTGTAGTGGTCTGCCCGATCGGCGCGCATTCGAGAGGTCCGTGGTTCGAATCTCGGTGAGGTCATTGCTCATTTTTTATCTCTCCTGGTTTAAAAAAAATACATAATGTCTCAACAGTGGCGCCCGAATTAAAATGGTGGTGGATGATGATTCTCCATCACCGGGATTTGGAGGCTGGGTCCCCTAAGCCCCACTCGCCCTTTGAAAGGGGCAGTATATAAGGTATTTCTCTCGCGTTCTTCGCATGCCTTTGTGGTGTAGTGGTCAGCATGATCGGTGCTAGGACACCATAAAGTAACCCAGTAAATCTCTGAATAATTTATTCTTACGTTTTGGTGCAAACTGCAAATGCTTGTATATCGTTTTGTTGACAAAGAATTAGCAAACAACGTTGATCTTTAAGAGGATATGAGGAGGAACAGAGGAGCTTAGTTTTCGTTGCCAATGGAGTGATTGGCATATTCAAGAAAGAAAACAGACTTATTTTAATTAAACTCTCTTGTTATCAAAGCCATTGGCAGTAGGAAAAGTATCTTACCGTTGCATTCCTTAGGGGCACCTTCTTTCAGTTATAAATGGGAGCCTTATCTACCCATTGTTATATCAGGAAAAGTTTGTTTGTTTTGAATACAAGAAAGCACACAAGGGCTATCCAGAAAAATAATCTCCTGTGACAATCTCCCAGATAAATATCTCCTGTGGAAGAGCTTGAATGCTCTCGAAATAGTTTTATTAAGTTTCCCTCATTGGCTTCATAGACATGTTATATAACGGAATTAGAATACTCTGTTTAATGAATGCAAATTCCAGTCATATTTGTCTTAATTCCAATAACAAAAGATGGAATGCACGAAAAGCATGAAAATAGTATTTTAATTAATAATTTCTTTGGATTCCATGGAAGCTTTTTAATTAAAAAATTTTTAGCGTTTGAGATATATAATCAACAAATTGTTATTTTCACTTAATTATTTACTGAAATAGCTCTGAGTGTGTACTGAAATATTGTTGCAGAATAAATTCTTATATATTACTGACAAAACTTGTTAAACGTTAAACCAGATATTTATTAAATAACGCTTAGAGACTGACTGATAACTGTTTGAGGGAAAGATATTGATTTTAGAATACAATATTTTTTGTTATTTAAAATGGGTTTTTGAAGTTGTTCTGATAGTAAAATATGCAATTTAATTTTAAACTGCTTAACTGGATGTTTATGAATGGTTTCAGTGAAACGCCTGGAAATAAAGATGCGAATAGTTCACATACTCAAGTTAAATTTTGAAAATCTCTGATGTTTATGCAAAAATTCAGTTCATTTTCTCAAAATGTCTAGACTGTAAATAACAACCCAGACAGCTACGATGTTACAAACTGTAAACGAACTGAAACTGGACTCCAAGTAATTGAAACTTGAGACAAATTTATGTTCCTAGATATGAGCGTGCTTTATTAATTTATCTTTAATGTTCCCTTACAGATATATGAATACTAGCTCAAAATAAAAGCTATTTTAAAATTAGTTTCATGCTATTGTTAGCAAACGACAGACTATTAAAGCAACAGCATTTCTGTCTTTCTTAATACTACTACTAATAATAATAAATTATTTCAGAGGTTGATAATACTGAACGTAAAGAAGAAACTACATTTCAAGACAGTAGAGAGTAAATAGACTATTTTACTATTTTACCTTATTTACTATTTTCACTTCAGGCAGATTTTCAGCACAGATGAAATGATTTTAATTTCTCATTAAGTTATCTAGAATTTAAGCAAAATTAAATATGGTTCAAAACATCATTAAGATTCAATTACAACAAGATAAGTAATGTTTTTGAGTTACGTGTTCCAGGAAAACTGAAAAGCTGATACTCCTTTAGAAATTAATCTATGCTCATAAAAATGACCAAAACATCTATTTAATAATTCTGAATTATTCTCAAAGTATGTCGCTGTCACTTAATACTTCTTGTCTTTCAAAAATGAGTAGTACTGGGCAGAGCATAAGAATGGTCAAATGTTGAATTCATCAAAAATTTCTTTGTCAAAATCCGAACTGAAGAAGAATAAGCACATCAAAATTATTGTCACAAACCGCTTTTATTCATTTATTAGCACAAATGAAATAGTTTTAGCATTATCTCTGATATTCTTTTAGGAAACAGCTACAAGGTATTTTGTCCTTTCTTCCCGTATGCCTTCCTGTTGTAACCAGAAGCACGCTCGACGCTTATTCGAAATGTTTCGAAGTTCGAATACGGGTGAGAGCACTGTAGATTTCTTATGTTTCCTGCTAATTCTAAATAATTCTACAGAGCCTAAAGAGAATCTTAACAATATATACCTAAATCTAGTTTAAAAGCTCCAAAAATGAGCGTTTTCCATTATTGACGCAAATGAGACTACTTCATTGTTAATTGCTAAATTTTGCTATTGTAATTAATCTTACTTGGAACTTTGGCCAGGGCCAAAGACTTGACGTTTCTTAATTCTAAGAATCACTTAATTGTTTTAGCTGTTCACCTAGGATTTTGAGCCAGATATATATTGTTTTACTTAACTATTGCTTGTATTTGATAGCCAAGATTCTTGGTTATAGTTCTAGCTCGAAATTTCCATGAAAATAAGCTTTTTTTAAACACCGTTATGTCAATTCTGTTCACTGCTTTTGTGTCATTTTCTAAAGTCCGTTCAGTGTTCTTCTATACCCTATTTGTAAGGCTGACATTGCATTAAATAGGATACATCTTTATACTAATTCCCATTTTTTCTTTAGCAAATAAGAGGCGTTTGCCAAGTGACTAAAAGCTTTGTCCCTATGAAGTTCAATTTTATTCATGACCTCTCTAAACATAGCTGGAATTTCTTCTTCAAAAATTGCTTCTGAACTACTGCTGATAGAAAGGCATAATTTCTTAAGTTACTGAGCTCTATGGAAGACCGTCAGGGAAAAGTCACAAGAATAAGTAAATAAATAAAATGGCTAATAAAATCATTAATAATTGAAAAATTAAATAATTAAATATTAAAATAATGAAAAAAATTACTAATTAAAGTAATTAAACGATTTAAATTTAATAAAATGTGAAAAGCTAACTAAAATTTTTAATAAGCTGTTTTTTTAATGTAATTAGCCCATATGGGTCTTAGCCCAGAAGGGTTATTAGTCTTAAAACCCTGAATCACTTTTCAAATTGTTCCCACCAAATATTATATTTAAGAAAACTAAATAATGGAGAATCTACATGAATGTATGCAAGTTTCTCGCATTGTGAAAAAACAAAGGTTACCTTGAGTCATCGAATTTTGAGTAACATAGTCCTCAACTCGAATATGGGCATTCGGAAAGCTGAATTTGGAATTTGTTTTACTGTCTGTTTCATATTTTACAAAACTAGCAAAATGTTTGACTAAAAAACTTAACAATTTCAAAGCGAGCAGTGGCAACACAGTGCGGAAAAAAAACATTTCTATCTCCAGTGCGCGAGACTGTCTACCGGAAATTCTAAAGATATGCTGCTTTTAAATATTTTTAGAACAATTCGTATTAGTCCAAAAGCTCTCGAAACGTGTACTCGTCTGTAAATTTTAAAAAAGGCCGTTTGGGCGTAATATAAAATCTGAAAGCTTCCAGATTTTTTTTATTACTAAAAATAAAAATTTCGAGATGAATTTTCTATTGAAAATTTTGTTCGTTACATAGAAGAAGTGCCGCAGCCCTCTTATTTAGGGCTCCGAAGCGCACCGGTCAGAATTATGATTTATCCCCGGAACTAGGAAGTACTGGAACCGGGCTCGGTGGCCTCCGGCACAATTTAAGTTCTGACTGATAGTACAGGTAATTTATTTAACCTTACGAATTAATTTATTGTTGTAACAAAATATTGCAACTATTATGATTCCCGTTAGAAATTTTCTTAGGAAATGAAACCATTCCCGTATTGCCATTTTCATCTGTTTAGCAGCTGCAAAATGGTCTTTTTTTTACTAAAGTACTTGAATATACTTATGCCTCATCGAATGAAACCACAATTTTCCATTTGTCAGCAGTAACACGTTTTCCATACAATTTTACAATTTGTTTTCCTTTCCGCAATATGTTTTGGCAGAAAAAGGTCAACTTTAGGTTTAAACTCCTTTTTTAACTTCAAATCCTTATTGACGATTTTGCTTAACTTTGTAGATGACATTCTCAGTTCCGATGTAATAGATCTTTTAGTTTCCGAATCAGAGATTTCACTTTGTTGACATTTAATCTGCGTTTCAACAGTTTTACAAGACAGCTTTGGGGCCATGTTTTTTCTTTTAACTTTTAGTCTTTCAGATTAAACATATTAAAAATACGTTGATTTGAAATGCAATAACTTTGATTTTTACGGTACTTTACAATATATTGATATGCGTACTTTTCTTCCGAAACTGCATTTACGTAACCTTCGAGGTATATCCATTTTAGGAACCACTTCCAAAATAAGTCTGATATTCTGTATTCTAATTAATACAAAACAGTAATATAAGATTACATATAAAACGTAAAACTTTTACCTGAAGTTGCTAAAGAGAAAACTGAAATAGAAAATTGTTTTCATAAAGTGTGAACTATCTACTTTATACATGTAACTAGAAAAAGAATATTACGAATACATCTATGAAATCTGCATGTAATGCTGAAATAAGTCTTGAATTTAACTTTGCAGACTGTAATGAATACATTTTTGACTATGGATAGCATATAACATTTTAAATATGGAACGTCCCCTTCCCAATGCTGAAGCCATTCTCACAAAATTCTTTACCTTGAGAAATTTTGTAACTGAAAATACTAGTGTGCGATCATTATTTTAGAAGATTAAGCATGCAACCATCTTTTTCTAGGAACCTGCATAAGAAATCGAATCTGACATTTACAACTGAAAAATTGGCCGAAATATGTTTGCCATAGATTTAAAAAAGAGAATGCAATGTAGCTATTGGTTTTCATTTTCCAAGCAATTTAATTCTAGATTACATGCAGCTGTTAGTGAGTATTTTAATTAAACTCTCCCGGTTTAGTTTCTTTTTCTTCACCAATTCCAATTAACTTTCGAATTAGGGAAAGGGGTTATTTTTCAGAAGCATAACCATTCTTCTCGGAATTCTCTTCTTTTCAATACGAGGGTGAAAATTAATTGCTTTTTATTGCGTATCGACTGGCTAGACGCCGGGAAAGAATGGAATTGAAGATTGGACTTCTAATCTATCTCTTTCTTCAAGCATCCTCCCAAAAATTCGCTTATAAAAGTGTAAGATGGGAAAGTTAATTGCGCGCTTCAAAAAAAAAAAAATACTCCGAATTTTTTATGCTTCTCTGGGTAACAAAATATGGCAGTGTTTTTTGGCTGATTTTCACTTACGAACGAAGTATTTCCATTAGAAATGAATGATTCAGTAATGTATGTATTTCTTTGTTACAAAGTAAAAATATTCAATTTGAAAAAGTAGATATTTGCTCTATAATTAAAAGACAGAAGATATCAATAAACTGCAAATCGATTTCTTTTGGATGGACTTAAAAAGAGAAAAACACTTTATATTACACAAAGTAGATTTCACGTCTGCACACACGCTGCGAAGACTTCCCATGAGCTATTTTATGAATGTTTTTGTGTATTTATAGTTTTTATGTTTATTTAGACTTTAAACAACGTATTCATTGGATTGATATAAGCATAAGAAGCTTGCATTCAAGATAGATGTACATAATTCTTTAAAATAAAAAAGGAAATACGCAAGAGGATATTTTATCCAAGGTTAAAACTGTTTGAGGGAACACGCATATATGGTAGAATTCCAGATATCTGAAATTCCAGTTACTCGGGTTCTTGTTTTACTTTTAATTCAAGTAAAAATTAAGGTTGTTATACTTCTGCCAGTATTTGGAGCATGTTGTTTATTTTATTTTATCTTTTAAATAACCTTTTGTTACAAGTATTATTTTTTCTATAAATGCGATAAATGAAATGCGTTTCTAACGCTCTTAATGTATTGATAAAGAAAAGTTTTAATTCTTATTCATTCTGTCACATGTATCCGAAATCAAATTGAAACCTGATAATTTTTAATGATATATAGGTTATATCTTTTATAACGTATTTATTTTTCCTTTAAATGCTTTCCGAAAAGTAATATTATTTTTAATAGTTTGATGGTTTTCAGTCTCTAACGATTTTCGCTTAAGAAAAGCGTAGAAACAAATATTGGGGTTATTGAAACCGTAATTCCTTTTCAGTTGAGTTTTAATTCTTCAAGAACGAAATCTTATTTTATGAATTGAAAAAAGTGGGCATTACGTTTACGTTAGGAAAGAAGAAAAATTTTGTTAAGCCTTTTTATATTTATTAACTTTTCATTGTTTTAATTTTTCAAAACCATTAATACTTTACACATTTTTGAGATCTTTAAGTGCTATCAGAAGTTTTCAGATAGCAATTTTTATCAGTTAATGTACATTTTGTGTAATGAACGAAACGAATACAGTTAAATGTTTAATTAAATGATGTATTCTATCTTTGTTTAAGTATTTCATAAATTTATAGCTAACTATAATTGCAAACATTTAATAGCAATATTCTACCGTTAATTTATTATTTTATTTCTTTAAAAATATAATGCTTTAATTTCACTTTAATTAAATAGATTAAGTTATTAATCATAATTTTAAAATTTTAATTAATATATAGTTTTAAGATTTAATTAAATAGATGTAAGTTATTAATCATAATTTTAAGATTTTAAGAAAACCAAAAATATTTTCCTTATATTATTTTAGTAATTTATTATTATCTACATAAATAAAATTTTATTTCATAGTTGATTTTGATTTTACTTGTAATTTCATTTCTACGTATACATTTAATGAATGTCCATCAATAGATCGTTTAATAGATGCACCTGTATTTCTGAAATTTTTTTCACTCCAGCTGTATGAAACAAGGGACAATATGGAATTGGTCAACTACATACCTTCATACCTTATCATCTTCATGCCAGTTAAAAAAGATTACGCATTATTCTAACATTCCGCTCCTACACTGACTACCAATAAGTATTTGGACACCTATGCAAATGACGATATCTGCGGTCCTAAGGTACGTCACGGACTCCGCCGGTATATATCGTGTAGGAAACAGCATCGGCTTTAGTCGCATGCAAGATGCCTCGCAGTTTGGAGCTCTCTGATTTCGACAAAGGTATAATTATCGGGTATCACAAATGTGGCCGATCCTTAAGGGACATACCTAGCGATCTGGAGTACCCAAAATCGACAGTGGCCTATGTGATTAAGAAGTGGAAGGTGAGCGGTGATTGTCGGAATGTGCCTCGAGTCGGCAGACCAACGAAACTGGGAAATAGAGACCAACAAGTGCTGTCCAAAGAAATTCGGATAAATCGCACCTAACCGATGGCCCTCATCCCCGAGAAGTTTCAGCAGGCATCCGGGAGTATTGTTTCAATGAATACCATCCGTAAGGAAGCACATCTGCTTGGTTTTCATGGTCGTGCTGCTGCCCATAAGCCTTTGATCACAAAGTCCAACCGCGCTGCTCGGTTAATGTGGTGCAAAGCACATCGAAATTGGACCGTAGATCAGTGGAAACGGGTTCTTTGGAGTGACGAATCAAGGTTCACCCTTTACCGTTCGGATGGCAGGGTTTGGGTCTGGCGTCTACCTGGAGAACGTCTCCTGCCAGAATGCATTGTGCCAACAGTCAAGTTCGGCGGAGGTGGAGTTATGGTCTGGGGGTGTTTCTCCTGGTATGAGCTGGGACCCTTGGTTCCCATTCATGGTAAGCTCAACTCCGATGCCTACTGCACTATTTTGGATGACAATGTTCTTCCTACGTTGTAGCAGTTTTACGGGTTGGACCCCTGTTACTTTCAGGACAACAATGCCAGTTGTCATGTTTCGACGTTAACCAAGGCTTGGTATGGTGCCAATGGAGTTCATCAAATGCAATGGCCTGCCCAGAGTCCAGACTTGAACCCTATCGAGAACCTCTGGGACGAGTTGCATCGCCGAATTCAGGGGTGCACCACCCGTGCAAAATCGGTGAAGGAACTTGTATGTCTTGTCCAAGCCGAGTGAAAGAAAATAACACTAGCTGTCATACAAAGACTTGTGGAAAGTATGCCCCGAAGGGTCCACGCTGTAATTACCTCTCGTGGAGGCTCTACCAACTATTGATTTTGAATAAAGTTAGTTTTCTTTTCTGTCACAGGTGTCCAAATACTTATTGGTAGTCAGTGTATAAAATCCTCTAAATATTTTCTAAAAGCCATTTTGTTGACTGAAATATATTACAAACTTATTGGAAGAAACTATGAACTTCGCTGTTATTGTTTAGGAGTTAACAGATAATACCTCTAGTGTCAAAATTCCAAAATCTGAATCTGCTACAGATTTCATCGGAGATTGTGTTATGCAAATGGTTGAAAGATTTTATCATATAATACTGAGAACTCTAACTGAAATTCAGACACTTTTCTGTTTCCAATATTAACACACAATTGTTTATTGAGGTGATGTTTCCAATAACAACTGTCAAAACACTAGTATAGATAATATCGGAAAAAAAACTCACATTAATATCGAATGTAAAATCATGCAAAAAATCAGCCTTTGACATGCTTTGGTTCTGTAGCAAATTTACTAATTTCAAATAAGTCACAAAGGAGAAATTAGTTGCCCTTTTATTTGAATGTTTGTAATGTTTTATTATATTGGAAATTTGTCAGTCATTTTTATTTTAACATGTTTTTTCTTTTTATTCATTTCACCTACTCACGCTACCAGTGTGTAAATAAGTTATTAAAGAAAATCCAGGCAAATATGATTAATTGATTGGCAGCAAGATTAACTACAACCGTATATTTCCAAGGTAACATTTTCGAATCAGCTGTTAGGATATTCATCTCTCAGAATGCAGCTCAGACGACATGAATTAATAATGTTAAGTACATCTGATTTAAAATCTAGTTATTTTAGTAGAAAATTTAATTGGAAGTGCCAATGCAAATTATAAAATTAAGCAAAAGCTTAGACAGAAGTAGATTTTATTATATACCTGTAATTTGTAAAGCTGAACTGAAGCAGTTCTATACAAGACCGCCACCCAAATCGGTGCAGGTTTGTTAAAATTAAAGACAATTTAAAGTTATTTTTTACTTTATTTTATCTTATTTTTAATACAATTAAAGTGAAGAGACTCTTAAGTAGGCATAGGTCTAATTCGTTTAAACTCAGTGCAATAATTAAACAGTTGTTGTAAAGTTATTTACTGCATTATTTGAGTTAGAGGATCTGTGATGCAATTATTCGTAAATGTCAGGTTAGAGTTATCAGAGATTTCAGTTTGATTATTTTAAAACTGTGCCCACATTCTGAATTTTGCTTTCAATTTTTGCTTAGCTTTTATAACTCGCAGAAGAACTGTAGAAACGTTAACCAAAGGAGAGTCAAATGTAATAAGTAAAGGTCGTAAATTAGTTCTATTATTATGTTAATTTAGTACTATTACTATGGTTTCTGTTACTATTACTATGGGTTATTATTATGTCATTTCTATTATATTCTATAAATGTATTCGTCTTTTCTCTTGTATTTTTGAGTACTCTTACTGACAAACGTGAAGTTTTAAATTTGAATAATCCTATTTTGAAGCAAAATTATCAGGGCTGTTTCCTTGGAGATGAATTGAACGATTTTCTCTCTAAAAAAAATGCTAAATAAGAGTTGAATGTTTCATGGCATTATCTTCATTACTGAATTTTACCATTGAAATATAAGAATTTTGTTTAAACTTGGATTATATCTTTAACACAAAAGTCTTATGTCAATATAATGCACACTTTCAAATTTTTACTTTCAAACCAATATAAGAAACTTATATATTCTTGCAATACCCTTCTCAATTTAGACGGGTATGTAACACAAAACTGGACATACTTTGAGAAAAATACTTGATTCACAGAGTTCGAATTTCATCTGGAAGGTGTGCAATTTAAAGCGCAGTAAAATTAAGAAAAAAAAGTTTTTGATTTACTTTCAAATTTAGCTTAGCGTTTGAATTACTACCTTGTTAAGAGACTGGATTTTCAATAAATTCCATCACGTTGATATCGGTCCAATTAGTGTCCTAAAATGCAAAATTATGAAACGACATCTAATTATTTAAGCAGAAAATCAATATTCCCTGAAGATAAATTTTATAATAAAATGTTCTTTGACAAGTCTGGAAACTACCATTATTTCATCGTTACTGTCGATAATAACAGCGTCGAACGTTAAGTGGAGAATTTTTAAGAAATATCTAAATTATCGTGATTAGTTCAATAACTAATGATGGTTTCTATTAATGAATAAGTAGGGTAAGTTACATTCAAACTAATGGAAGGACATTATAATCGTGAACATTATAGTTCAAGGTCAGTAATCTCAGATATTCTGAAAATGAAATTCCAGTTTTATGCTCGACATAATTTAATATTTAAAGGGGCTACTATTAAGTAGCACCTTTGCAACAGAAACAAAAACAAAATGGAAAGTATTCAATGGAATAAGAGGATATAATCTTTCCTAAAGTGTTTTCTTAGATATATAAAAAGTACGATGATATTTTGTTTTTTCTTGCATGTTATTCCGATAATTTCTTTCAAACTTTGCTTTTCAAAAGATGTGATGGATATTTCGTTAACCGTCACATCTATTGAAAAAGCAAAGCTGGTCATAAATATTATAGTTGGTGTCAGATGCGATATAAGGAATAAGCATTTTTAACTCTAGATTTTTGCAGTATGGGTGCACATATAATTCGTTGATGCATTAGTTCTCTAAAAATTATAGTAGGGAAAAATATTGCATACAAGATTATCAAATTGTCTGAGATGGTTTATACCAAAAATGGAATAGCTGGTATATAGTAATTCTCATTGCTTTACTTTAATTAAGTAATGCGATGCAATCTTGCAGCCTTTTGGATCAGCTTCCTACTAATCTTTTAAGGTTACTGTGTCAGGACTGAGTGTTCTGTGCATACTTTTGGCGAACATGGTCTTAATCCTGTTAAAGTCCTGATCTTGAACAGGGAGCTGAATGCAGCTATGTTCTGTGGTAGAATAACTGTGGTTAAGTAGTAGAATAACTAACTGCACTTAAGAGGGGTTTATAATTACCCTTTTATTAAACCACTATTTACTACAGCCACTTCCCGACTCGGAAGGGATAACAGAAAATAATGACCACACTTGGGTCTAAACTGAACAATCAAAATAATTTAAAATAAAGTTAAGTAGAAAATTAAGAAGGCATTGCTCTCAGAGCTATAAACACGAGGTTGGCCTATATACTAAACTATTAATGGTGCGTAGCAAGATTTAGCTAATACTAACGCACTTAGATTACTTCTTCAATAAGTATTAGAGTAACAGAGCTAAGGCTTAGAATTTAAATACTAGCTAGTCAGGCGAACGTCGAACAGACCCGCAGTGATCTGAGACTAAAAGCTCTCTCACACTGAGAAGTTCCTTGCTAACCTTTAACTACAAAAACTTGGCTCCACCTCAAATTAGCATAAAGCTGAAACGCGCGCTTATTCTAACGGGAAGTTGAAATAAGAGCTCACAGGAAAGAGAAATTAACATAAAACTTTGTTAGTTTAAACTAAAACCTTACAACTGTACTATTGCGGCGGAGCACACAGAGATGAGAAATCGTGTGCGTGCGGTACTTGCAAGTCACTGTTTCCAAGCTTTTATGATGTGTCACACGGCACGGTTTTGACATTACAGACGCAATAATTCATTCCAGTTGACAGAGAAAGAGACATAACTTCACTACTAGTGTCAAGACATTTTAGCATTCTGCTCTGTGTCTGTCGTCAAAGCCTCCTGATTTCAGGAGGGCTGACGAATCAATGATCTTGTTTTTCCTCTGATGTTGTTTCAGATATAATGAATCGGAGTGTGTAAAATGCTACGGAGAAATTAAGGAGGAGTGGCTAATTCAGTTTGAAGATTTTTTCTATCGGAACAACCCTGGAGAATGCTTCTGAACTCTTGCCTAGAGAGAACCAGAATGCTCTTGAACTCTCAACTAGAGAGACCCTCGTTATCAGGATCCTCACTTCACGAGGACAGTACTTCACTTCAATAACTGTTCTATGCTATCCATGAATTAATTATAGTATATATTTGTAAAGAGCTTCTCGTAATTGTAATAAATATGCTTTAAGTTTAAAATGCAGTAAGTATTACGCAACCTCACATGTACCAATTATTATATGGAGTAAGATGCGCTACCTGCCGCCTAGCACCCACAGTGGTGACCCTTATACCGAGTCAGTTGCACTATCTGCTCCCCAGCATCCACGCTATTAATGACTGACCAATTCTAAGTTTGCTATTAGAAATAGGTAAACACGCATGAAAAATGCTCTAAATTTAATTTCGAAATTATGTAACGCTCTAAATCAAAGCCTCTTTTTTTTGTTTGAAACAGTAAATAATTATCTAAAAAAAAGCAACTGTTAATTATTTAACTTTTTCCTAAAATTTATTTGAATTTTATTATAATACATTTAAAATCTTTGCAGTGAAAGGAAATATTGTAATTAAATAAAAATGATAAGTTTAACGGTTGTTGAATAATGAATGCATGAAATAGTTTGTATACTTTGTAGAACTCTCCTTTTATAAATTATAAGCTGATAAATATTCAGCTTTATGATTACCCAGCGACTCTTAATAATCGTTTGATTTTCTTTTGGCATAAAAATTATTTCTTATATACACATCGTATTCCGTTAAGATATAAAATCGCGAAATTATTTACGCCGTGTCCCTGACCTACCAGTCAATAGCTTTCCGTGTTATGCTTAACCTGCATTTCGATCTGGATTAGCGGAAATAAAGATTAATATTGTTGTGTGAGTACGTGTTCCTAATAGACTGAATGCAGACAGAACCGATGTTAGCTTTATAGAGACATTAGGTTATTTCGAAGCATGAGACATGAAAAATGAGCAACGCCTTCGCCGGGAATCGAATCATGGACCTCTCGGTTACGCGTCGAGCATGCAGACCACTACACCACGAAGGCATGCGAAGAAGGCGGGAGAAATACCTTATATACTCCTCCTTTTAAAGGGCGACTGGGGTTTGGGGACCCAACCGCCAAATCGCGGTGGTGGAGAATCATCATCCACGACCTTTTTAGTTCGGGCCCCACTGTAGAGACATTAGGTTATTTTGAAACATCAGACATGAAAAAGCCCACCAGCGGCCGAGCGGTAAAGACGCTGAACACTGGTAGTTCAGTCCGAGGTTCGAATCCTGCGAACGGGCTCCCTGCATGCGCGTTTTCGTGGTTTTCCCCATGTGTAACGTGTATACGAGCCAGTTTCCCTTAGAAAATCCTCCACGAAGGCATCCCTTCCCTTAGGCAGGTAGCCCTCGTGTGCTTTGCCATAATTAAATAACCTAACCTAACCCTAACCTAACAGACGTGAAAAATGAGCAGTGCCTTCGCCGGGAATCGAACCACGGACCTCTCGGTTACGCGCCGAGCATGCATAACACTACACCACGAAGGCATGTGAAGAAGGCGGGAGAAATACCTTATAGCTTGATAGAGAAACGCTTTATAATTCTGGAAATTCCCACAAAAATACTCATACAGACGTTCTCATTATAACAGAGTACAATCAGTAGTTACACTCCAAACTACTAATGAGGTTAAACACAGTACAGTGCTAAGGGCATCTAAAAGGCGAAGCTGTCACGGATATGTCAATACTCTGAAGTCGCTCCGAACTAACAACTATTGAGAAATCGATGCTCTCTTCGGTCTTATATAGTTTTCCCTCAGCCGCCAAGAAACCTCTAGTACCTTCCACTTCTCAAAGTTACTGGGAGGCATATGAGGGGCGGATACGGTTACAGCTGCATACGAATCAATTACAGTTATTCAATTACAATACACATTACATATAGGAAATGGATCAAAATGTAGCCAAGTTTGGCGACTTTTATCGATTTATCGCCAAATTTGTCAAAAAAAATTAGTTGCCTAAATTATGACCAGCTTGGCGATATTTCGCCAACTTAACGAGATGGACATTTCCTCAATGTTAAATAGACTTGTCTTTGTATTCTTATTTTTTCGGCAAATCATTTTCCTTCTCAAGCATTTCATGTTACATTATGCAAAAGATATTACAGTTTTATTTAGGATGTCACTAAAATTTTTTACATATGTACAAAATTCGTAACAATCGAAGTATTTGATTGGCAAAATATTAGAACATGTGTTATGGGTAACATCAATATGACTATGAGTGCATCCAAATCAGTGCATTGGCCAATTGTTATTATATTACTACCTTATTTCTTTTATTCTAAGACGCAGCTATTGATTTAGAGATTAATTTAATATCAAAATTTACTTTAATTCTAAGAGAATAAAACAAGAGCACTAATTAATATGAAATGGAGATAAGATAAATCTAGGAATATTATTTTTGTAATTGAAATCGATTATTAAAGAAAAATATATCAAATGCTATAAAACGCTAAATATATTTAGAAAATATTAATTCAGCAAAAGTCAGGTAATCCAGAACATTCGAGATTTCGGGGATGTCGATTCGTATTAGTGCGATCCGGCATCACTGAATAAAATTGCATAATGCAGCAAAATTAATTTTTTCGCGTCGGTGAATATATTGAAGAATAAAAAATAATGCATATAATAATTCTTCATAGTTATTGAATAAAGCTCCTAAGGAAACAAATTTATTCATAGTTTAAGTATACTTAATTAGTTTTGTTTTGATTTTACCAATACTCACAGTGCAGACAGTTTCTTCCAAATTACGTTTGAAGTAATGCATGAATTCCGTTCATTTTTTTATAGAAAAGTCATTTTGTAAAATATGAATGCGTATTATTTCTCCAATATTATATTCTTTTCAGTTTGTTTTTTGTGAATTCCACAAATATATTTAACATTTCGTCATAATCATATTAACATTTGTTAATGTTAACATTTGTTAACATTAATTGACAAAGCATTAACAAAAACATAACATTAACAAAACAGAAGATTCAACATATGTTAACATTTGTTAACATTAACATATGTTGAATCTTCTGTTTTGTCATTCTTTATTTCTGTTGTGTAGCAATTTCTTTCACGTAACACTTAATTATTTAATTTTGACTTAAGATTTAATTTTCATTATTCTAAATTTATGCTACACAACGTTATTTTATTTAATATCTTGTATTTATATTTGCTTTAGTTTAATTTTAATTAGGGGTTTTGGTACTTTAAGATTTGTACGTTTCTTCCACTGGTTACTGGTAAACGCGTTGAAACAGACAATGGAATTAGGTGCTTTCCTACGTAATAAACTTGATTTAAAATTACGTAACTTAGGTTGATTCTCATTTAACTTATATCATTGGATGCAGAAAAATTAGCCTTTTAATTTAAGAGTACTTGCAAGTGTCTAGCTTAAATAGTTTTAAATTACAGCTAATTATTTAACGAAATTTTTGCACTTCGTGAGATTTTTTGGTTTAGGGGGAAAGGATTGAAAAGCGTCACTTTTGCAGTTGATTTCTAAGTCTTTGCTTAGGAATTTTGTCCGTTGCTTTAGGTTTGTTAGTTTTCCCACGCTTGCGTCGAATTCTTGGTTTTTCCTTTGGCGGGCTTGGCGAGATTCGAATTTTTGTTCCAGTTCAACTCTTCGATTTTTGGACGTTTGTAGCAGGGGTTTGTTTGAGGTGTAGAGTTTAGGATTTATTCATCCTTTTGGCGAGATTTGGGGATATCTGGTGTCCTGACTTGACAAAAAGGCTGTGCAGGTGGGATTTCGTTCTCTTAGGACGTCTTCGCTTTTTCCTTCGGCTGACGAGAAGATATTTTCTCGGGTGCCTTAAGTACTTTGTTTCTACAAAGGGTGATATTGCCTTTTTGATGGGGCTTATGGCTCCTTTTACTTGCATTTTACTTCTTGGCTTCTAAGCTTTACCTTAATAGTTCTTTAAAATGAAAAGGAAATATACTTCCATCGCATCTTCTTCAAACTTCAATAGAAATAACAGTCCTTCAAAATGAAAAGGAAATTATTCTTCAATCGAAATAATAGTACTTCAAAATGAAAATGAAATTATTCTTCAATCAATTCTACCTCATGAGGAAATTTCTTGGTCAAAATTTTGCTCGTCAGACTCTGTCTGTCCCTTCAATTTAAAAAGAACAGAAGGCCTCAACTCGTCGAAGCTACCTGTGTTCCGAATGTCTACCTGAGTTTTCCTGATGAATCTGAAGTTCATAATACAGAAGGCCGCCACTCATCGAAGCTGCAAGTTCCTGCGTTCCGGGTAAATCTTCTGCTGTTCGGTCTCCGTCATGCTGCCGTCGGGTGACGACCCAAGTCATCGCACCTACATCTTCCACTCGCGAATGTTTCAGTCTTCAACTAACAACCTTTCAAGGTTCCATCTTGCTAACAGATAAGATACATTGTTTTTTTTTACTTTACTTCTTTAGGAAATTTTCGTTCAAAATTTACTGGTTTAATTATTTCTTGAAATTAGTAAAGATTCTATTATTATCAGAATTTAAGATTTTTTATTTTTTTTTATTTAAATATTTGCTGTAAAGAATTTTGAAAAGAAAAATTT
>KK119303.1:358387-379090 GCA_000611955.2 Stegodyphus mimosarum | reverse complement strand
TTTTTTGCTGATTTAGCAGAGATCTGAAGAAAATTTGTGAGCAGTCTTAAATTGCTCTTGTTTAAAATCTAAATTTTTCTAAAATAGGGGGGATTTTGGTGTAACTCAGTTGGATGAGCACGACAGTAGTTTCTTTTATTTTTTTTCCCTTTTGGTGCAATACTATAAATACTTAACTCTGTTCTTAATTATTAGAATTTTTACATGTTCTTGGATGAATAAGATGTAAGAACCTTATAACTGTTAAATGTAATAGAAATTTTTAATTTATATCTTAACTCACGAAAATAGTTATTTCTTAAATAGTTTTTGAATTGAAGTGGTTCTTGTATAAGTCTCAGTATTGGTGAAAACCCATATAAATGCTTAACAATTTGTTTTTCTTAATTAATGGTTGTTAGTTCCCGGAGACTAGTATAATTTTTATGATAATAGAAATTTGATTGATATCAGTGTTTAAGAAAAGTAATAAACTACAGTTTTAGTATTACTGATTTTATGTGTTTACTTGAATTTTCTGATAACACAACATATTTTCACCAGTAGCAAGGTTCTTCGAGTTGTTGAAACGAAACTTAAAATTAAATCACAACGCAATTGCCTAAATTTGTTTGGTCACCTAGTAGTTTACAACTAGTATTTAACATTTCTTTTGCTACCTCAAAAGACTGTAAGTCTTTGATATTAAATTCAGAGATGCACAATAAATTTTCCACATTGAATTCTTAGTTTAAGATCTGAAGTTTTGAATAAATGTTTCATCCATAGGTGGATTAATATTATCTAGCTACTTGTAAATTGTTATGCTTTTCCCCTTTATTACCTTAGCAGTATTTCATGTTTGGATGTTTTGTTCAGAAAACTAATTGAAAATTGAAAAAAAAGAGAGATTCAACAGCTGCTAAATGTTTTCGAATAATATCGAAGCCAGTTACGTATTATGAGAGGAATGTTGGTGAAATGAGTGTGGAATCTTTGGGCTTGCCAAATCATTGGATACTGGATTATGGGATCTTTATTGTAATCGCTTTTAACGATAATCTTTTGCTACTAAACTTCGTTTTATTAACATTAAAGACTTCGTATTTAATTTGTTAATCTACTAAAGTTTATTGCTTTGGAACAATTTAGCAATTTGCAAATCTTCGAGTGTAAAGAAGGCCATTGGTTCTAAAATTACAGGAAGATTACTGTATACCAGGTGAGCCATAAGTCCGTTAAATTTGAAAATTAAATAATGTACGGAATAATTTAGGTAGAGAGGTAAAAATTAAACGCACTTGATTAACGCTTAAAATGGTATGGAGTTTTATTGAAAGCGAAGAAAAAACAAAACAAAGAAAAAAGAAAAGGGCCAACATATTGCGCTGGGCAGCCAAATATCAGTGACGCCGCATGAGAATCATGTATGAACTGAGCTTGTAGGGTTTTAACCAATTTTTATCAATTTTTATTTTAAGTTATCTTTCCCGTTTAACCTTCATTTTCCCCTAGAAATGCCCGTGCCAGAGTATGTAAGTTGTAGTAACACGCGCAGTTTATTCAAATTTAGCGGAAGCTAGTTGAATTAAATAGGAAAGGAAACCAGAGTGTGAGAGTCTTGCTTTGAAGTCACGCTAGTGAGGTTGCTCGGTAGAATTTAGATCGGTGCGTGTCGGTCTGTGTGCCTAGCTTTGCAGAAGTGCTAGCTTTTAAGTGTTTAATCAGTAATTTTGCTGAATCTCAGCGGTAATTAAAAACGCGGTTAGTTTAGGATCTCAGAGCCTCGTCGGTATGTTTTGATATTTGTTCATCTAGTCATTACTTTCAGTTTTACGTTTTGTTTCAGTTAAACCGCCATGTTGGCGCAGTTTGTGAGCGTCAAGTAGACGCATTTGTCATTGTAAAGATAAAATAAAAAGGGCTTTAACCCCTTCTTACGTTTCTGTGTATTTTCACACATAGTAGCAGACACTACCCCAGTTTCTGACAAGTTGGGGCCACGAGATCTTACAAGCTGTTGTGAGAGTGGGAATCAGTCCTTTCATGACTTTGACACTTTTCTATCACCGCCACCGGATGTTGGTCGTCAACAATGGGATGTGGATTTATCAGATCAATCGTAATCGGATCCTTTTTCTTCGAGGAAATGCGTGGCTCTGCTATTCAAACTGTGAGTGTGACGCGCACGAGGTACGCTGTTATGTTACAGAATCGCATCATGCCTAGTCTGAGTTATAAACAGCAGCTGGAAGCAGCTGTTTTTATGCAGGATGGCGCTCCACCCCATATTGCTACACGTGGTGAAAGATGTCTGACACACATCTTTTGGTGAAGATCGCGTGCTGAGTTGCCACTTCCGTCATGCTTGCCCTCTAAGTTCCCCAGATCTCAATCCGTGTGATTATTGGTTGTGGGATTACCTGAAATCGGAAGTCTACTTCGATCATCCGACCTCATTAGGGATGCTGAAAGACAATATTCAACGTTAGTTTCTCACCGTTCCTACAGATATCCTTCGACTACAAATGTTGTTGATGAAGGACGGCCGACATGTTGAAAATGTGTTAAAAAGATCACTGCCTTTGCTAAAAATCCATTGTTATGCTAATTATTGCTTTTGTTATCATACGAAGCGCCATCTATTGGCCATTTGAAGCACGTTTTTGCTTTCAATGAAACCCAATGACATTTCAAGCATGTGCGCCAGTTTTTACCTCTCTACCAGCATTATTCAGTGAATTATCGCATTTTCATATGTTAACGGACTTTTGGGTCACTCGGTACATTCAGCACCAGGCTTTTCAACTATGCCATTGCCTATCAAACAACAATAAACTTCTTTATACTGAAACTAAGGCCAATAAACGTAGTAAAATTATGAGTTAGATATTTTTTAAGTATTACTGCACACGATCTCATTAAAATAAACGAAAATTCTAACACAATCTTCGTAATTTCACTGACGATTTAAATATATCCGAAAAAAAGAAGCAAGAGTAGTTTACAATGTTATGGGGAAAAAATGAAAGGATTTAGATTTTAAAGGCAGCCAAACGGTTTTTTAAGCTTTTTTGAGCTCTAGCTGAGCTTGCAGTCTACTAGAGAGTCTGCTATTGAACCCACTCTTGTTAACCCTTTTTTTTGGCTTTTTTGGCTTACTTATTAAGCTTCGTTTTCTTCGCAGTTCTACAATTCACGAAATTGAAAAGCAGAATCACAACAGTTTTAAAAGCAACATTTGTTTAGAATTCTCGATGCAGTGTTGAGTATTGGAATACATACTTTTTTTCTTTTTAGTCTTTTCTCAGTTTATCATATAAATATTCAGTTTCTTAGAAAGAACGAAACTTTTTTTACAAAAGGTTTACAGAACTTTTTATTTGTTTTTTGCTTATTATTAATGTTTTGTATGTTAACAATGTTTATTAAATATCCCTTTTACGCCAAATGAAATTCAATTTAAGAGCAAAATCACAAAATATTTAAAAACAGCATATCTTTAGAATTTCTCATTGACAGTCTTGATCACTGGAGATAAAAATGTTTTATTCCGTACAGTGTTGCCACTACTCGCTTTCAAATCGTCAAGTTTGTTAATCATTAAAGTATAAAATTCATTAAAGTTTTACAAAATATGAAATAAATAATAAAAATATATTTAACATAATCCCATGAACATATTGAATGCTTTTAATAAGATAGATCATGAATTAACTGCATTTTTATTATTTAAATCTATTCGATTCAAAAGTAAGAAACGAATATTCTTAAGAACTGCGTCAATTGCTTTCAAATAGCTTAGTTTGTTAATCCACAACAGACAGATTAAATTTGAAAGAAAAAAAAATGGAAAGATTTCAAATTTTAAATTACGTTCAAAGGGGCATTTTTTAACGCTTTGTTGTTACCTTTATTTATTAAATATCATGTTCTTCGCACTTAAACCATAAAATTCAGTTCAACAGCAATATCTTAAAATAATTTTAAAATGAGTATATCTTTAGAATTTTCGATACACAGTTCCACGCGCTTTAGATAAAAATGTTTTTTTTTTCTTTTTTCCGTAGAGTGTTGCCATTGCTCGCTTTTAAATCGTTTGAGTTTGTTCATCAAAAATTCACTAAAGTTTTACAAAATATGAATTAGATAATAAAACAAATTGCAAATTCCAAATTCGGGCTTCCAGATGCGCATATTCGGGTGGAAACGTACGTTATTCAAAATTGGATGGCTGTAGGTACCGTTGTTTTATCACATTTGGAGAAATACACATACATTTATGCAGATTCTTCATTATTTAATTTCTTTAAATATAATACAGAGCTGAAATATTTGGTGGCAACAGTTTGAAAAGTGATTGAGACTTTTAATGTTTTCAATGCAAAATCGCAACATTTTGCCGAATGGCAACAGACTCGGATGAAAAGTAAAACGACGTATTTATGATTCAGTGCAAAATCCCGATTCAAGACTAACAGCAGTTTCGGGTTAAAAAGAATAGCATTAGAAAATTAGAGACCGAAGAGGATTAAATTTCAAGTCAATGTCCTCTTTCGACATCGCAAGGATTAACATTCTATTTCTAACAGTTATGATAAGTTCAAATTACGATTAATCGTAAATAGTAAATCTTTCTTTGAACAACTGAGAAAGGTTTGTAAAACAAAAGGTATAGTAATTGTACCTAATATGAAATTAAAAATACGTAAACCATTTCCCATTGTGAAGAGAATAAGTAAAAGTACGTTAAAATCAATTATCCGGATTGTAGAGAAAATGTAATTCTTTTTCATAAGTATTTTGATTTGGTTAATTTGTTTTCATGAAAAGTTATTGATTTCCTTCAGTAGGCGACTGAAATTGTCTTTCATAGTTCATATACTAATGCTATGTTTCGTGAAATACACTAAATTTATATTTATTAATTTGATTATGCAGGCAATTCAAAATAGCTTGAATAGTTTTCAAAATACTGTAATATGATACTTGTTATGCGTCTAAGTCTGCTCAAGCATAGTCCGACTGCGGTAAATTGATATATGACCTTGGAGTCTTTCATTTTTAGTGGGGAGGGTCAGGCTACCACGTTAGGAATGTTAAAAGCAGATGATGTTTGTTTCGCCAGACGATTCTTTTGATTACAATTGTTATATATGATAACGATTATAACTTTATCATCAACTTCGAATCATAATTTCCAACCAAAAAACGAGCTAACAGTGCCAAATCAGGAAACCACTATGGTTGTGTTAGAATGGAAGCACTACCTCTCACCGTATTTGAAGAATGGAATCGTCTGAAACCACGTGAAGCAAATGCCTTCTCAAAGCCGAAGCAAATGCCTTCTTAAAGCCGAACCAAACTATAATGTTATTGTTAAGACGTTTCTTAAAAACCAGAAGATAAATGTGGATGAAATAATAAATAACTTCTTCAGCAAACTCATGCAGATTGCCGATAAATGTGAGAAGATTAAAACAACCAGGAAAGGCCTTTGCTTGCACTTAGTATTGTAGACATGATTGCTGGAGCAGAATTTTAAAATTTCTGCCTTCTTGTAAGAAAAATACTCATTTGGAATTAGTTTTCCATCATTTCGGGTCTCCCAGTGGGAAATTATCTGGCGAACATTTTACGTAATGCACTAAAATAGCATTATTGTAAAGAGACTGACACATGGCGCTTCGCGCGATATTTGCTGATATTATATAGGACTTCACATTTTAACTTCTTTTTTGGTCGATTTGATAGCTATCCTCGAGGGAAAATTAAGCGGCATTATACTGTAGAGATATTTTTGATGCTGGAGATATGAAAAATGAGCAATGCCCTCGCCGGGTTTCGAACCTGGACCCCTCGAATACGTGCCGAGTGTGCTACCCTACCACGAAGAGATGCAGAAAGGAGGGAGAAAATACCTTATAATACAATTATTTATAGCATTCTGTACATACTCTGTTAACATCTGTACGTACTCTGTCAATATGTCCCCGTAACAGTAGTCGAGTGGCTAAAGACTACTGAATATTGGTAATTCGAGTTAGGTTAGGACACCGTTAAATGGGCTGGTTGCACGTTTGTGTTTCATTGTTTCTTCATGCGTAACACGAATACCAGCCAGTTCTCCTTAGAAAGGGCATCTTACTCTCCACAAAGTAAAAATTTCAACACGAAGAAAAAGCATTTTAAGCGTTCATGATTCATGAATGTTATGAAAATGAGCTATAAGAAATATAAAAATAAGTTACCGCAAACGTGATTCGTCGCAAAGAGTGAGGATAAGGTATGAGCGTTTTATGAATTATAAACTTTATACATTACAGTTTTAAAAGTAAACATTCAACAATAGGATTTTTTGAGCATTATAAGTTTTTAAAAATAAGTTATATACGTAATACCGTTGGTAATAAGGTAATAATAACTGATAAGAGTTAAATATTTGTAGAAATTTACGATCTTATCTATCCTATTAGCGATTCTATAGCACACCTTTTGTCGTATGTCCACCTGCTCTCGTAGAGAAGTCAAATCTTTTGTACAGGAGTCAAGTCTTTAGATTTTATAATGTGGAAATTTTTTTAAATTTTAAGTATAGCACCGGAAGAACATGCAAAAAGTTAGTTTTCGTATTTTATACAAAATTATTCTTTTAAATTTCAGAATACAAAAGCATGAAGCTTTGCGCCTTTTAAAGCATTTTTGAAACTGGAAGCATAGGTATACTACCCACAAGTTACGAAAATAAAGTCAGGAAGGACTTTGGTGGACACGGTGTACAAGTTCTACTTTTGATTTGAAAAGTGACAAACAAATTTCAAATTTGCGATTTCAGACTCTTATATTTGAGTTAAGGACTACGTTATTCAAAATTTGATGTTTTTAGGTACTGTTGGCTTTTAACAGTGCAAGAAACATACATGCTTTCATGCAGATTCTTCGTTATTTAATTCCTTAAATTCAATGCAAGGCTCTAATAACGTATGGCAACAATTTGAAAAGTGAAACGCCTTTTTATAGTGGACGACGCAAAATGCCAAAACGAAATTAATCGTCCCTCTGGGCAATTTGCCCCTTTGGGCTAAAAACAGAATTATAGAAATTTCTTACTAAAGGTATCTGTTCTTTAGTAACTACTTCGGGTGAATTGCTATTTGTTCTTTTGCAAGTTTGAGGAATTTGTTTTGAAATTCTATGCATAGCTTTCTTGAGCCGGTTGTGCCTTATATTAAATACATTCTAGATCAGCGTTCCCCAACCTTTTTGCCCCTAACAGCACATTCTGGAATATCTGTTGGACGGCGGGCACCATTAACTTTTTCAAAGTGAATTTGTAGTTGGATAAAGTTAATAATACATGCATATGAAAAAAAGAGATCGGCCGCATTTCGCTTTGTGCTGGTATCTGTGTTGGACGCAATTTCTATTTCAATAAAAATGAGAAAGCTTTCACATAGAATTTTATTGAAGGCAAAAACATTTTTACTGTAATTGCACAGCGACGAACACACGTTAAAGGATCAGGGACAGCATGGTGCCCGCGGGCATAGGGTTGGGAACCTCTGCTTTAGTTGATGTAAATTTGGTGTCAAATGCGGAATAAATACTGTGCAACGGACACTAAAATTCCTCAAGACATATTTCTTTATGACAATTCCGTGTCCATTACAGATTATTTTCTAATCTGGCACGTTTTTCACATCTGCAAACTGAGCTTGTTATCATATGTCTAAAGCAGTTAAAAAACAACGCAAACGTACTGACAAACGGCCTTATCAAAAGACCCATTTCACAGACGTCCATACTTTTATCAAAAACTGAAATGTAACTAATGAAATAATAGAACTATGGGAACGGTTTCAGGAAAGGTTTATTTTAGAGGTGGCTTAAGTTTCTTCTTCTTATTAAATTTCAAAATGTATATTGGCATACAGACAATGAGAACGAGAGACAAAACGATGAAACTTATCCGGTTTTAAAAATTATTTTATTTTAGGCTATCTATAATGAACGATTCAGATATTTTTCTTAGTTTAAGTCCTTCTCTTTGAAGTAAACAAACATACGTTTCTCCAAATATTTGGAGCGTATAATCTAAAAATATATTTCGACATCATTGCAACCAATACAAATATATAGCGGAAGAATGGATTCATAAAAAACAGAGAAAATTCGGTCTCTTGACTTTCAGTGTAAAAACGCCACAGCAGTGGTAGCATTTTTAAGCCATAGCGATTTTCTTTTTTCGTTCCTGAATTTCCTTCTCTTCTCCTTCGCTGTCAGATTTTTTTTCAGTAGAACTTTTTTACGCTCCTCAGCAAAAAATTAGATTTTATGCCTCTTCGTTAGAACTTTGTTTTCGATCAACTTTTAAAGAAAGCATCTGAAAGTCGCATGGAGAAATGCATGTCAATCAATAAAATAAATAGATCTAGAAAAATAGCTCTGCTTAGGTATCATTTGTTAGACTTTTCTAATATAAAAAAGAACATTTACTCTTGTCTGAGAGTCTTTGCAACGATTTGTTTCCTAGCATTGCTGATAAATGATGTGCATTTATATCTTATCAGATTTGTTTCTTTCCGGAGTTTTCGAATTCCGATAGTTTCTAAGGCCAGAACAGGAGATTTTTATACAAGCATGATAGCACATGAATTTTGATAAACATTTAGCTTTTCATATTTAACCAGGTTATAGCCAGTAAAAAATAATTTTGTATTTTAATTTTTAATAAACGATTTTAATATCTCACAACATGTCAATGGGGATGATTAATACAGAAATATGATTAACACCTTCCTGCTTGGTATTTGAAAATGTTACATGCAATATTTATTTTAAACGTGCATTTGTAAATTTTTGATTGTGATATGTTTTCAATTGCTTATTAACCCAAAGGGGCAATTTACACAGAAGGGCTATTAATTTCGTTTTGGCATCTTGTGACGGTTTACTATAAACGGCGTTTTACTTTTCAGATTGTTGCCATCAAATATTAGAGCTCTGCGTTATATTTAACGAAATTAAATAATGAAGAATATGCATGAATGTATGTATGTTTTTCGCATTGTGAAAAAACAATGTACTTATAGACAGCAAATTTTAAACAACGCAGTCCTTCACTCGAATATGAGCATCTAGAAGTCAAAATTTGGAATTTGTTTTATTATCTATTTCATATTTTGTAAAACTTTAACGAATTTTTGATTAACAATCGCAACGATTTCAAAGCGAGGAATGGCAACGTTTTACAGAAAAAAGTTTTATCTCCAGCGCGTGAGACTGTGTGCGGAAATTCTAAAGATATGCTCAATTTAAAATTATTTTGCGATATTGCTCTTGAACTAAATTTTATGGTTTAAGTGCGAAGAACATGATATTTAAAAATAAAGGAACACACAAAATGTTAAAAGAACGCCACGTTGGACGTAATTTAAAATATTTATTTAAAAATTATTTAAAATCTCTTCTCCTTCATTGTCAGATTTTTTTCAGTAGAACTTTTCTACGGTACTCTGCAAAGAATTAGCTTTTATGCCTCTACGTTAGAACTTTGTTTTCGATCAACGTTCAAAGAAAGCATCTGAAAGTCGTATGGTTTCCTTGTAGGGAATATTAAATTATGCGCAATTTTCCTGGATTTCATTTAAATATATTTAATTAACAGTTAACGAATTTCGAATTAAATCTACTTAGTCGATAGCGCATAAACCACACTAGAATAAATGCGCTCTTTAAAGTTGACTATATCTATTTACCATAACCAAACTTCGGCGCTAGGTTCACTTAACAGCGTTACATATCATTCATTTTATAACTCAGAGTGAGCAAAAATTATAGCATCTGAAGAATTATCACAAGTTCTGTTCAAATGCTATAATAAATCTAAAACGAAGTATAAAAGAAATTAAACAAATAAAAAAGAAATAGTGTTTCACAGAAGATTCAGCGCCGCGTACCTAATGCGCATGTGCTACTAATTAATTCAGCTCTCACGTAGCGATAAGGCAAAAATACATAAAAATTGAAAATATTTTCATTAAAAATTGAAGGATATAGAAAAACATGAAACACCAAGTACAATTAAAAAACAATTTTTGCAATTAAAATTACTATTTTTACGCAAAAACCAGCTAATAACTTAAATGATAATTCCAGAACGAATCAAGTATAATTTAATTCGCAATAATAAAAGAAGACGTTACTTTCTTGTTGCGAAGCTTGGTTTCTCTTGATTGGCAACAAATCCACTATTCTGCTAAGCTTCAAATGTAAACAAATATGGCCGCTCTCATAAACAAAAGTTAAACTTAGCCGCACTTAAAAAACTTTTAAATTGTTGATAATTCCAGAATTATTACATGCAGGTTAACTAAGGGCATAAAAATCGTAACTGGAAGATAAGAACAACATAATTTTTAAAGCAAAAAATGCACAACTTACAAACATATAAGAATAAAGAAACAGCTCACAGAGCCAAGTAACATAGTGGATATATATATATTATATATACACTCACTTCCAAGAGTTAAGTACGAAGATGTAAAATGCAAAAAAAACAACAAATATTGCTTTGATTGACACAAAATTCGGCAGGAAAGTAGCATATATATTTACGCATAAAACAAAATCAATAATTATATACAGAAATGAAAACAATGTTAAATTTTTGTAAGTTATCAGATAATGACATATTGGAGACTTAAACAGAATTATGTATAAAGTGAAAATAATCAGCATAAAATGAAAAAAAAGGGCATTAATAGGGTATGTTGATCCCTCCTCATCTGTATACATAGTTTACAACCTTGTGACCATGCTTTCAATTAGCTGGTCAACCACCGGAGAATTAAATAATCGCCATTCTTCTTGTAAAGCAGTTTCCAGCTCAATAAGAGTGCCTGGAGGTGGGAAACGTGAAGATACAGCACGGCCGAGAGCATCCCAAAGGTTTTCAATGGAATTATTGTCGGGCGAATATGCTGTCCACGCCATACGCGCAATCTCTTCACTCTCCAGGTAGTCATCGACGATGTCAGCTCTATGCGTTATCGTCCATTAAAACAAACGTAGGGCCAACTGCTGCAGCATACAATCTGACAATGGGTTCTAGGACTTCATCTCGATAGCGAATAGCCTTTAAAGAACCCTGTTTAAAGACGTGCAGGTCGTTGCGATATCATAATGAAATCCCTGCTCACACCATAATGCTTCCGCCTCGGAATGCGTTATGTTCGGTGATGTTTTGGAACTGATTGCGTGCTCGTTGTTCACGCCATATCCTTATACGCTTGTCATCTGGCCCCAGAGCAAATCTTGAATTGGGCCCTTGGGCGACTGGCTACGGGCCTTCGGACAATTGTCTGTGTGGTTTGAAATTGTTTCCATAAACGTGAAATTACAGAATGATGAACGCCGAAGAAAAGAGCAACATCTGTGATCGACTGTCCTGCTTCAATGCTCCCCACAGCACGCCAGCGCTCAGAATCTTCCGTTCGTCTTCTGGAAGTCATAGAAATACGTATGTCTTGAAAACAAATTGTGCGAAATTTTTAAACACCTTCTATTAGCACTTACAATCAACTTCTGTAACCCTTCATAAAGCTGGCTTCTTATAAAGTACAACTGATAAACTTAAGTACAACTGATAACGCCTTCGTTGCTTGAATGACTGAAATGCCGCACAGGAATTTAGATTATTCATTGATTCTGATGGATGTGTGAATACCGCGAAATTACGGTAACCAGGAAATAGCCTTATAAGACGGTATTTTATATAAACGTAGTGTAAAAAATGAAGTATTGAGAATTTTTGAATGAACTGTAGTGTACTGTTCTTAAAGTAGAAGTTAATTAAAGCAATAATAAAATTTACATAAATTTTACAATTTCAGTTTGTAATGTCTAAATCAATTTATTATATTTCTCTTTTGATAGTCATGCTGGAATTATTTCAATTAATATGTCATTAATCTCGAACTCAGTTTATTCCTCATGTATCCATCAATTTCTGCGCTATTCAGTAACCTACTGCGATCATTTCTGTTGTATAGTTTTGTATTTTTACTAAGATTTCCTTCGTGCTTCTTATTCGTTTTATTGCCATACTTCGTTTAAAACTACTCTGATGTGATAGTATAGTCTTCATCACTCTTTTTCTCCTCTACCTAAGTTCACTCAAGTTCCTATACCCACTTCTACCCAATTAACTTTAAAATCCTAGAATACCAGAAATAATTTCAGTGAAGTCCAGATCTTATTTGAATAACTTCCGTATGTTACATTACCACCCACATAGCACAAAAACACCCTCGGGATATCCTGAGGATGTTGCTCGTGGGATAAGCACACATCCTCACAACATCTAGGTGTATCCCTCTAACCTCCTAAGCGCATTCTCCCAAGTGCTTAATGTCACATCCTAGTATATTCTCAGGATATCCTTAATGAGTCCCATTGCAGTGCACGGGATGTTATCAGAATCCGAAGTCCTACCTACTACAGCCTCAAGACATCCCGTAATATCCCACAAACGTCCTAAACACATCCTATTTTATCCTCAGAACATCCTGTCTAGGTCCCATCTTCAGCGTATGGGATGTTATTAGGATTTAAATTCCTATTTATTACATCATCAGGATATTCCATAATGTCCCAGTTTCCTCCTAAACTCATCCTCTCGAGTGCTTAATGTCACACCCCAGTATATCTTTAGGACACTATATCTAGGTCCCATCGAAAACAGATGGGATGCTGTCAGGATTTGAAATTACAACCCGGAATATCCCTTTAACTTCCTAAACACATACTTCCGACTGCTTAATGCCACATCCCATTAGATTCCCAGTAATCTTCCTTACATTTTAGTGAAAGTGTGTAAAGATGTTGTGATGACATAAAATCTACTTACTTTCCACAGGCAGTCTCGGGTCCTGTTCATCTGGTTACTAGGAAAAAGTAAGAAATGCTGAAAAGATTAATATAACTTATTTTCTTTAATCTGAGTTCCAATTTGTTTAATAATTTGTAAATATATCCAAAAGTTAGCAAGGTACTTAAAATGAATTTCCAGTACAAAATATGACAAGAGAAAATTTTGTTTTTATTTTTAAAATTTTAAAATTCTTTCGATTATTTTTATACATCCAATAGCCTAAAATTAAATTCTTCAATATATTCATAATTAAATTATTCTACATAATTAGTTTCTAATTATGTAGAGTAATAGATTTTAAGATCTTTCTAATTTCAGTTAATTTATATTCGAATTTCAATAATAAAATTAACTATTTAATGATCTTTACAGATTTAATGAATCATCTTTCTTTAAAACTTGTAAAGACAGGAGTGACTAATTGTCTAGCTATGAATTAACGTACTGTTTTTAAGTCCAATTTAAGCCAGTGGGGTACGAATTATCACAAATATTCTCCAGAAAAGCTTGCGAGTTTCGTATTTTTAAAGTATAAATTCCAGAACTATAAATTCCATTATAAAGGAACTGTGAAAAATAATTCATAAAACTGATAATATTAATTCTAAACCTCGGGAGTAAGTGCAATTAAAATTTCATGGTTTGGATGTGAAACATATAATTTGCATGTCTAGTTACAATGAACACATCTAAACCCTCGTCTACAGCGTTTCACGAAGTCTTGACGCCCCGATAATAATTGAGTTTCTTGCATCTCAGCCATCGTTAGTTTCCAAATGTAGCGCTACGTATTAAGTCGTATGACGATTGCTGGTAGAATCGAGAAAAAATATATTTTCATGGCTTTGTAGTCTCGTTTATAATAATATCCGAGGCTACAAAGCACCTTATTTATAATACGAGTTACAATTTCTTAAGATAGCGTTAATTGACATCTTTGAAGTGGTCTGGTTTATTGGGTATAAAGATAAAAATAAAACACAATTCGTTAGTTGAATTTACAAATATTTTATGCTTGCTAAGAATTATTTACAGTGTACTGTTATTTTTTTATGAAACATTTATGGAACAGAAGTTGAAAAAATAATTACTGAAGATTCGATGACTTGCTTAAGGGAAATATAGTATATGTGAATACAATTATATGAAAAGTAACACTCTGAAGAATAAAGCTAAAGATTACAGCAGTGCGAATCAGTAATTTAATATATGAGTCGCAATTATACATTACTTTCATAGCTTTATATATCATATAGGAGCATTTACGCTGTTGTGCTTATTAATTACATTCGTTTAGGTTTTATATCAATTTCAAGAACGACTATCATAGTCCCGTCATCTTCAAAGAGGAAAAATTCACATTCTCTAAAAAGCTCATAATTTACAATATTTTGTTAATGAGATCCTATGGGAGTTTTTCCTGTCTTAATCTTCAATTTGCAATGGTGTATGTCACAGTGTTTATAATTTGAGGATATTTTTATTTCTTTTTAAGATTAATACATTTGAAATTTATACAGCTATCAATCATAAACAAACAAGGGTCATTGTAAGAAGCCAAACACCGCTGACAAATTTTGAAAATACCCTAACTTCTTCCGTCTCTGTTCCCTTCAACGTAAATCCCTGCCTACGTTCACGTAGATATACCAGTGCTGTCAATATGATTGCAATAGCTATCTGAGATCTTGGTGTTATTAGTCCAAAGGAGCTTTGTTCCTGAAGGACTATTGTTTTCGTTTTGCGATTTTGTGTCTGAAACATTAAATGTCGGTTCGCTTTTCAAACTGTTCCCACCAAATATTCCAGCCCTGTATTAGATTCAAAGAAATTAAATAATGAAGAACGTGCATAAATATATGCATGTTTCTCACCTTGTGATAAAACGACGGTACCTAGAGCAATGGAATTTTGAATGACGTAATCCTACTGCGAATATGGGCAACTGGAACCCCAAATTTGAAATTAGGATTTTGTTTTATTATCGAATTTATATTTTGTAAAACTTTAAAGACTTTTTTGATTAACAAACTCAAGGATTTCAAAGCGAGCAATGGCAACGTTGTAGAGAAAAAATATTTTTTATCTCCAGCGCGTGAGACTGTGTATAGGAAATTCTAAAGATAAGCTCAGTTTAAAATTATTTTGCAATATTGTTCTTTAACTGAATTTTATGGTTTAAGAGCGAAGAACATGATATTTAATTAATAAAGGTAACACACAAAATGTTAAAAAAACGCCGCTTTGGACGTAATTTAAAATCTGAAACATTTCAGATTCGTTTAGATTATTTTAATTGAAGTGTCTTAAGCAGTCTTTGGAATACGGATTAAATACCTTTAATAAAGTACCCGATTGGCGGCATGGAAGTTTTGTGATATATCTTCAATGCACAGTGATCTGACTCATTGTTGTAGTAAAATAAATAGATCTGCTTGCACAGGCATTTACTAATCTCTTAGATGAATGTGATATACAATCAGCGCAAATTATTACAGCAAAATTTCTTGTTGTTTGTATAATATATAAAGATGAGTATTTGGTGTCCAGAACTTTCCATATAGGAGAAAATATTAGCATTTCCATTACTGTAACACTAGAAATTTATTCGATGAGAAATTGTGGTGCTATTAAGAAAAAAGGAATAAAAAAGAACTTTATAAAAATACAGGGTGTTTATAAAGACCCGGACCCATTTTGATGTTTAATAACTCACAAAATAATGAAGATATAAACAAACTTATGGCATCTATTGATGGAATAACTTATACATTTTACCTTTCAGGTTTGAATATCTTTACTTTTGTAAATATCGCTGCGCGTGTGGTTAATTTCAGATAATTTCATTTTCCAGTCTAAATATGTGTACTTTTCTAAATATCGTCTGCTTATTAATTGCTTATTAATTATAATTATGATCTGAAAACCCCCATGAATATCGTGATTCACAAAGGGATTCCCCAAAGGTTAATGTGTGGTGTGGACTAATGCACGACCGAGTCATTGGGCCTTTCATTTTTACAGAAAAGACGGTCTCATCAGTCGTATACTTAGACATGTTGGAAAACTTCGTATTTCCACAACTAGAAGAGCTTCAGCCACATGTCGTTTTGCAACAAGATGGTGCACAACCTCATTGGGGTACCATCGTTCGTAGTTCTTTGAATGACCATTTCACAGGAAGATGGATTGGGCGAGGAGATCCAATTCCTTGGTCACCCAGATCACCTGATATAACGCCGCTGGACATTTTCCTTTGGAGATTTGTAAAGGACAACGTTTACAGGAGGAGAGAGTCGAACATGGATGACCTAAAAGCCAGAACTACAACCGCAATAGTCTCTGTGGATGCCGACATGCTTGCCGGTACCTGGCGTGAAATTGAATATCGACTTGATATTCTCCGTGCGACGAAAGGAGCACACGTGGAAGTTCATTGACAAGAGTCATGAAACTTTTTGAGTCTATTTAACCATTTATGTTATTAATTTTAATCTATTTTTATTATTTTATGAGTTATTGAACATCAAAATGGGTCCGGGACTTTATAAACACCCTGTATTATTCATTTTGTTACTGTAACAATTTTCAAAAAATCTTTCAGTTTTCAATCATACCTTTATGCAGTTTGAAAAATTAGATATTTATTATTAAACCCGCGCCTTTTACTTTGTTGTTATGTGAAAAAGTTTTGATATCTTATAGGCTTTGAAAACTCTAATTATATATTATTACTATCATTATTTTCTTCACCGAAATAGGGATGACTTTATCCTATAATAAATTTTATAGTCACATGTTTAGAGATAACGGTTTGCTTTGGTTTCGTTTTTATGATTAGGCGCAATAAACAAGATCTCTCTTCCTAAAGGGAACACGTACATTAGGGAAGAGAGTGATGCAAGCTTTCATAAGTTTATTTCCCCAATGCAGTCACTTTTTTAGTTTAGGAATGATTTTACATATTTTTAAATATGGTACTGAAGAAGTCATATTTGTAAATTATACGTATGTCAAATTTAATTTTATATTTATTTGATTTCTTTACCTTTAATTTCAACAAATTTCATTTTATTTCACATTTGCGTTGATTAGTTCTTATTGCAATGGTAATTATATTCATAAGAAATTGCAGAGAAAAAAATCACATAAACCCAGTTCTTAGGTTTACAGAATTTTTAACTGGAATATTTTGAGTAATTAGACATGTTCTGCACTTTTTTTAACATTACACGCATGAAATTTATAAGCTGCTATGTAATGAAGGGATATATTATAAATTTAGTTATAATATGTTTCTTTTTTTACACTTATTATTAAATGTATGAAAATGATTGTGCTACATTAATATATTCATTTTTATTAGAGATGTTCTAAATAATCCTGTCATTTTACATGTATAATATTTATCATCATTTCCCACCTTTTTTAAATTTTTTATTTTTATGTGTTTTAATATTGACATTTTTTCGTGTATTTTATTTGCCTGTGGATTTTTTTATATAAAGGATATGTCAGCCATATTAACTTACCGTAATACAGCAAAAATCAATCATTTGCAGTAGGTAAAATTTTATGATGACATATTTACTATAATCTTTATAGCACATAACATACTTACAGATATACTCTGAGAATCTGTAATTCCTAAAACCAAGCTAAATAAGTCATAATGCAATAAGTAACTGTAATTTTGCAGAATTGCAAAAATAATAATTTTAGTTTAATTTTAGTTTAGTTAAAACTCATGCAAAAAATTTTGCTATCAGTTAAATTTTGAGAGCGCGACAGCGTTTTGCAATTATAAGGACAATAGCATAAACTGTTAGTCAGGTATGATGATAGACGTGGTATGATACTGTATATACATATATATATATATATATAGTGCATAATGCACATGTTTGTGTATGTATTTATATTCCTATAAATATGTTTCTCTCTCTCCATATATATATATGTATTTTGAGATTTCCACTTCACTCCAATATAGTAATTATATATAAATGTTGGTAGAAGTTTGTAATAAGCACTAAGTACTGTACCCTCAGTATAACAGAAATCATAAAACGTGATATGCTAATTTGCATGACATATTTCAGCCCTTATACGAAACATATTCATTTTCAACTTGGTAGGGATCGAAGCCCTGAAAGCATTATATACAGTGAAATGTAAATGTAATTTATTATGAAATCCTGGCTAATTGAAGCTTTTGATGATTTATATCCTATCAGGAAAATTTAAAGACTGAACTAGGCTATATATTATTCATTTCAGTGAATTAATCAAGAGATATTTGGTAGCTCGGGAATTTGTTTGCAAGCATTTTCTTGATTTTCAGAGAAAGTTGGCCGTTTATTCTGCTTTTACTCACGATGGAATTACATAAAGTAAGCGTTTAAGCTTTATGTATATACTTCGCAACTCCTTTGAAATAAGTGAATTTCTGAATGGTGTAGATAATGAGTCTGATATCAGCAGTAATGGAGAAAGATTGTTACTCACGATGTTGGTACTGTTTCTTGATTTATTATGTGTATGAATTTCTGAATCATCAGTATTAAATTTAACAAAATGATATTATTTCCATATTAATTTATGAAGTCTAAAGCTCAAAGTTTATGTTCGAAATCAGTTCTTATCTTCTGTCCGTATCTTAATACGTTTCTACATCAGGTTACTTATACCCTCAAATTATTTATAATCGCATATTTTATTTGAAATTTCAGTGAATATTTAATTTTTTTCAACAACAAAATAAAGTCACTAGTACTTTTAAAAAGTCGACTTTTTATCAGGCACAACCTAGAAATCTACAATATTTGCATGTTTAGAATTAACAATTCTGCATTTTCTAAAACTTTAAAGGCAGGTCCAAATTTAATTTTTTTTCTTGTTATCACTTGAAGTGATTTTATGGCCCTAAAAAGTAAAAACCTATAATTTAGGTTACATTTCCTTTCAAGGTAATGGGAAGAGAAATCGATGTATTGCGAATAAAGGAGAACGGATGACAGTAATATTGGAAAAAATGCAACAAATGAGGGGAAAAAAGAACAAGGCTACGAAGCGCTGATGATGTTATTTCTAGCCCGAAACTTCGTTATTTTCAGATGAAGGCAACAAATATGCTTATGGGACTGATAAGAATGTTCAAATTATCTATAAAGATGATATTTATTTTCTGTCACAATTAACTGCTGATAGTGTGAATAATATCAGGGTGTGTCCCGTGTTATGTCTTGTACACTATTAATGGCACCCAGATTAATAATTTTTTTTATTTACAACATACTAGGTAGCTCATATACATTTCTAGAAAAGAAAGAGAAAGGATAAAATCTGAAAGCTTTCAGATTTCCTATTATTCCCAAAAGGGCGTTTACTTTTATTTACGCACACATACATGCTTTGAGCACATTTGGGCTAATGTCCCTTTGGGCTAAGAAGGGTTAAAAACAGCATATCTTTAGAATTTCCGATAGCTAGACTTGCGCGTTGGAGATATAAATGTTTTTTTTTCGTGCAGTGTTGCCATTGCTTGCTTTGAAATAGTTGAGATTGTTAATCAAAAATTTGTTAAACGTTTTACAAAATAAGATTAGTAAATAATAAAACAAATTCGAAATTCCAATGAATTTCGAATTTGACTGAGAAGCGAGGCAACACAAAGAAATTAGCACGGTAGAAGCTAGGGGAAGAGAATGACGTAATTGTTTTACAAAGCAGTATTTATACAGAGTAGACGTAGAAAGTACTCTAAGCTATGATTGTTTTAGGTTAGGTTGTTAGGTAACATGGAAAGATCTCGAATTTGGGAGAAGAGATCAGTTTAGGGGGGAGAACATAAAATCTAGACTAGTTAATTTTGAGGTCGTCAATCATTTCTTAAAGGGCCATCGTATTTTGTTATATCTTACACATTCTCCGCCTTCAAAAGAAAGGTTGGGATAGTCTTTTGGGAGAAAAAGCATTAGTGTACTAGCGAAGCTAGAGAAAGTTTATCATATGGAAAGGCATGGTCACGTATTTAAAACAACTGAGCTTGAAGTATTACAATCTTTATTTTTACCCATATCAAATCATCCTTTTGCAGACAAGATATTTTTTAATCACAGTTAAATACAATAATTGCCATCTACACGGGTTTAAAAGTACGATACCATCTTAGATGAGTAAAGCGTCTTGCCAGGAGTATAAGCGAAAAGTGCGGCAGCAATTCAAAGGAAGAAGGGAGGGAATCAAAAGTTTCAGTTCGAGTTCAAAAAGCTTTGGTTTACAATTCTTTTGTTTGTACAAGAGGTAGCTGTATTAAGCGTTGCGTAATATGGAACGATCTCGAATTTGGGAGAACAGATGAAATTATTTTGTCCTCCAGCTGTGCAGAGAAAAAAAGATGCTGCGTTCAAACCTTGAAAGTCAAAAGTTTCAGTTCGAATTAAAAAAGTTTTGGTTTATAATTATTTTGACTGGACAAGGGGTTACGTAACATTTCAGGGCCTTAAGCGTTACGTAACATGGAAAGGTCTCGAATTTGGGAGAACAGATGAATTTAGGGAGGAGAAAATAAAATCTAAAATAGTTAGTTTTTGTGGTAGCAAATAATTTTTTTAAATCGTATTTTATTATGTAAAAATAAAGATTGTGATATTTCAAGCTCAGTTGTGTTAAATGTGTCATCATGCCTTTCCACTCATCCCTGTCTACAGCCACAAGCTGATAAAAATACCAGATTCCTTCATCTACGCATTAAAACATTATATATGTAATGTTGTATATATATATAT
>KK119303.1:344032-357375 GCA_000611955.2 Stegodyphus mimosarum | reverse complement strand
ATGATAAATAAGGAATATGTAATATTTATTATAATATATATAATACATAAATAAATATTATATAATAATATTATAATATTTATATAAATATTAAATACATAAATATCTATTCTGTCAGCGTCTCTCCGTTTGTTTGTGACATTATCTTCTCCGAAACGGCGGGGAGTTGAGCTTAGAGAGAGGTATGCCCACACTCCAAAATATTCGTGGGAAGCCATTTGGACCATTCTCGTCTTCGTAAAGTTTAATTAGCCGATATATAAATTAAAACTCGGAAAAACGCTAATTTTCGCTCTCATTTTTCCGAGTGGCAACAATCTTGCGCTGTGGAGATAAAAAAAAAATCTGCTTTATTTCGAAAAGTGTTGCCATTGCTCGCTTTCAAGTCGTGAACTTTGTTAACAAAAATTTTACAAAATATGAAATAAAAATAACATTGCCAAACATTTAACATATTATTATTGTCATACAAGGTCCTATTCTGACGTTGGAGAAAGCACGCAACTGCGTGTGACGTCACTGTATATCGAAAACTATTCGTTAATGTCCACATTTTAAATAAATAGCTGCTGTTGGCCATTTTTTTGTTTCAGGTTAGTATAATTGGCCCAATATATTATTGTCACGTTAATTATTTTATTGATATTTAGAAAATGTTACATTAAATTTAAATAATGACGTCATGCATATTATCTTGAAGTGTCAAGTTTTTGTTAAGTTTTAGTTTCCTGGTTCGGAAATAAAAAAAAAGTATTTACAAATTGGTTGTTGCTCGGAAAGAATGAACTCATTTCTTTAATAGTGAAGTGTTTTCATACTTTGCTTTTCAGGAGTACAGAGAACTTACAAATTTTGCTTTGGCTGCAGCTTGCTATAAAAAAATATAAAATTTAATTACTTCTGGGATTCTTGTATATCAAAACTGCATGTAGTCAATCGTTCATTATGTTTTAATCACAAAGTGCTTTGCGTCCAAAATTCACGAAAATGTTCAAAATCAAATTTAATAATTTAGATCGTTTCTCAAAGCAGATTTCAATCACAGCAGGAGCTTGTGAAAGCGCACGTCTGCATACTATCGTGCAGTTCTATCAAAACTTGCGATGAGTGCACGTGACTCCTCTCCTGCGGCAATCAATCGCCAGAGGGAACTGTACAAGCTTTTTCCTTCGAATACAAGAGGGAGGGAGGTATCAGACATTATACTTAAATAAATGTAATATGTTCTTCATTACATATCTATTTTAAATATCAAATCTGAGAAGTTTTGGATAATCTCACTAGGAGTTTTTTTTACGAAAGTCTGTGCAGAGCTTCAAGTAAAGTATTACCAATTGTAACAAAAATCTAATATTTCTTTCCCTTGATATGTTGTTGTTTTTAATCTTACTTCTCTGGCCTAATCCGAACAAAACCAGAATTTGTATCTGGCAAGGCGTAGGGAATTGCATGTGACATGCGAGAAGTAGGTGACGGTGACAGTACGACTGTGCTCAGTTCCGCCCCAGGTTTGAAGAACAGTACTTCGGAGAATGGCTTCGAGTGTCCTCTATTTCTCTTCTTCTAACACCAAAACACTCGACAGAACTTTCGGCTCGTCATGCATTTTGAGCTCTCTCATGCTGCACATGAAGCCCGTGCCTTCGGTGCAGTAGTAGTACAAGTCACTAACCAGCATCCCATCTGGATGGCTCCCATTGATGCGAAAGTCTTAAATACTGAAAGTAAAATCTTTTGGATTATATATTATTATAAAACTGTTATGGGTTTCAGGTAAAGTACCACTTCCAGTTGTCCATTAAGAACTGTTATAGGCTTCATGTAAAGTATCATTTACGGTTCTTCAATTTTATCCCAAATCTTATGAATTTATATGAATGTAGAAGGCTTAAAAACAGAAAATATAAAGTTTTCAAAGTTTTGTATATCGTGGACGAAAATCGTCATACACATACACACGGACAGACATTACAGCCATCATATTCTTGGGCTCAGAGTTCCGATAGTGTAAGCATGCATATTATAGACTTCAAGTAAAACACTATTTCTGGCTGTCCAAATTGACTTAAAATCTGATTAACTTTTTATATTAATGCAGAAAGCTTAAATACAGAAAATGGAAGTTTTGAGAAGTTCGATATACACATGCGGAAACACACACAGACAGATATCATTATAAAAGTAGTAAAAACATGTTGAGGGTCTCTAGTGCGTAGGTATTCATTGAAAACGCACTATTAAATATTTAGGCCTAAAGTAGGACCTCTTATCTGTGAATATAGAATGGCGAGAGGGAAAAGCTGAGAAATCTTAAAACTCTTATATTTTCGCACCCGAATAAGTTTAATAATTAACGCTGGCTAAATAAAGCATTTTAATATATGCATAAGCTTGTAAGGTAAATTTTCTCCCTCCTTTCTGCATGCCTTCGTAGTGCAACGGTTAGCACGCTCGAAGCGTATTCGAGAGGTCCAGAGTTCAAGTCCCGAAGAGGGCATTGCTCATTTTTTATGTCTCCTGCAAAAAAAGAAAAATACATAATGACTTTACAACCTTCATCAGTATGTATGATAAAAAGTAACCCTAATTAGTATAAGAAAGAAATTAGATACCATGAAGTAATTTAGATATTGATCATTCGCGCATGTTTCTAGGCGATTTCAATAATATCTTGTTGTTTTTCTTTCATGATATACTGCAATTAAGATAAATTCCTTCGGATGGTGAAAAATTCTTGACTCGATTAACTAAACAGAATGAACATTTTGATAGTTCAATAAACTTTATTCATTCCTCCCTGGGATAATTATATCTTTTCAGAAAAACAGACGAAAAGAGTTTTTATGTATAACAGTATGAATTCGAAAGAGAAGTGGGCTTAGTCTCTCCTTTTGCTTTTTGAGTACAGTGAAGCTGAATTATTTGCCAGGAATTTGAATTACAAATTTATTAATTACAATAATTTTACAATCACCAAATGTTTTTACAAATGTATCTGAAAATAGATAAAGATAAAACAATACAGACAAATAAAAAACGAAAACGTTTCGACGCATTCATTTTATAATATAAACTTTCATTTTACTTGCTTTGCACGTGATGCTGTCAATTCTTCTGTTACCTAATTAAAAATTTCACATTGCTCTATGTCTTAAAATTAGAAATTAAAACTAATGACCTAAAACTGCAATAACATATTACAGTACAAGTGAAAAATTGGCAGTTTCACTCACTTATGTGTCGAATTTGAGCAATGCTTGTGGGGTCCCACAAAATTTTCCTAAATATTATGGGGTCCTGGGGTCACGAAAAGAATCTCAGTGATAAAAAGGGGTCGCGATTAAAAAAGGTTTAAAAAGCCCTAGTTTAAACCATGCGATATTTCATTTAGTAAAGAAAGGGCTGATACTTTAGTCAAAGAAGCTGCCCTGTGTGACGAAATGCATACACTATGTATTCATAGTTTTTAAAGGGGGGCTATGATCAATGTAAAAATTCGTAAACTCTTTGTGGATAAAGAAATGTATACCCTCGTATAAGAAGATAGTTTATTGTCTTCAGAAAGAAAAAAAGTAATGATATAAGCTCAAGTAGAATTTATACAAGAGATAAAGATTTTCGGCGCATTCTTGTCTCCCCACCGTTTTATTGAATCATGATATATATCTCTTAAGGAGTATCTACATTGGTTACTTGCATTTGATCGAGTTTTGCCAATTAGCATAGCTATAGAAATAGACTTCCTGTTTTCTGGATGGCTTTCTGTTAGACTTCTTATCGTTTATAAAAAATGATTGCTGCTTTAAATTTATCCAAACCTTCTTAGAGTTTTTGAAATATAACCGGGGATTAATTTCGAAAATTATAAATTTTGATTCCTTTGGACAGCTTTATAGAATCATAATATTATACAAAAGCAAAGCTTTTCCAATAACTTTATTTCATTTACTTCTAATCTGATATACCCTGTGGGATTTTTGAACAATTTGTAGTTTTAGGGTACGTTGCGATTTTTTACGGGATGGAAGCAGATGCAATTTTTTGCAGGATGTTTTGGGCTGGGATGGAAGGTTCAGATGCTGTTTACGTCAGTTTAGGAGGACATATTTTGAACATTATGAGTAGATTGACATAGCTGCTTTCGTAAAAATACGTATACACGTCTCAGAAATCAGTTCTGCAAAACAAGTTTTCCTTTTTCGACAGGCACTTCGCTGAGGTAACGCTTGCATTTTGCACTATGATAAAGGCCTCTGCTCACAGTGCTTGTTATTGATGAATTTCTGTGTAAAAATTCACGAAATATGGCTTCGTTTCTTTCGTATTCTCCCGATATTCTATCAGTTTTTTTCTGTTGATAGAATAAGGAATTTTATGAATTCTGGTGTGGTTTGACAAAATAACTTAAAAACGTATTTTCGAGGATTGGCAGGACATTGGCAGAAGAAAATTAGCTTGATAATGTCATAAATATTATTTAAGAAAATTGAAACCTTGTGCTTTACAGAATCAGATCTTTCTCGATATTTTTTTATTGCAACAGTACTTTCTTGGGTGTTCTTACCACTCAGCTGCTTACAGTAGCAGTTGAACAAGGCATCTATGTGGTCAGGAAGTAAGTCAATTGTCATACACTGATCGTGCTTCAGCTTATTTTACAGAATCTCAAATTTCATAATTTTAGACCGAAGTGCTGGTATTTAAGTAAGAAAGTGAAGGAAGGAGGAACTCAAAAATTTAAGCGGTTGACTCACCTCAAATTAAAATGTTGCAACTTTATTGTGATGTTAGTTTAGAGATGGTACTATTATTTCAAAGAATATAATCTTCTCTTTTCCTTCGCTCCAAATATGAATGTTGAATTTTCTGTTTGTAATCTTACTTCTTGCAAGATAAATAAACTTTTAATAGCTAGAAATTAAAGCGTAATGAGTCAGTTATTTTTACCAACATATTGTTGCGTGCGTACGAGTTCGTTATGGATTGAATGCACAAGTCGTTAAAAAGTTAACAAAAATTTATTCTTTCCACAAAAAATGAATCAAAATGGTGAAATATTTCTTCAGAGATATTCGCACACTATCACAGTATCTCAAACGTTTAGCAAAATTCAATTCAAAACAGATAAAATTATTCTATCTCACAGCGAAATCGCTACAGCATAAAGTAAACAAACAGTAGTTCGCTTTAAACAGCTTCAACTACAACAACAACTGAGATGAGGTGTTTCAATTCGGCTTTTATAAGCTTTTTAATTATCAGTAGAACAACCTCGATTTTTCTGGATGGCAACAGTAATTACGAGATATTTATTTATTAAACATTAAATGCACGCTCTCTTTTATTTTTATTTTTCGACTTAGCTTTCTCTTAAAAAATCGACTGCGATGCACTGGAAATATAAAGGCAATTTTAATTACAGTTCTAAATAAATAGCCAAATAAATGTGAAATCCGTAACAATATGAACTGATTGAAAGTACACTACTTAGTACACTTTACAGTATGCTTTCAAAAATCTGAACTGTTAAATTCTCCTTGAAACAATTAATGAAAATCGATAGTTCAAAAAATAGTTTAAAAATAGTGCTAGTTTAAAAAATGTGCTAAATAAACTTTTATTTCAGATTACAATAACTTTGACCTTATTTTGACCTTTTTATTTTATCTTTTATTAAAGATTTGCGCAGCATTAATTTTCATAAGAAACTTATATAGAAAAAAATGTCGATAAGAGATAGGCTTTCCATTTGTAAAAATAATTAAACAAAACCATTCTTACACGAAAGAAATTGAGTGATATATCTCTGAAATTTTGGAGGACCTCATTCAAATAATACGAAACATGTGGCTACATAAGGTATATGTTTGAATATAAATTTGTAACGTATATAAAACCAATATATTATGTCAAATAAATATGTATAAAAAGCCAGAATTTGTAAGCTTCTTTCAGAAGAATGTTGGTATTTTGTACTTCACGAAATTAAACCTATAATTACCCCCTAAAATGACATTTTTGTATCAGGTACAAGTGATTTATATCATGAAAGTTTAATAATTGTTTTGAGGGAGGAAATGTTTGTTTTAAAAAATTATTAAGAAAATCTTGAGTACAACAAACTAATCGAAACGCTTTTAGTAGATTGTTGCATTAAATTTCAGTTTCGTATTTTTGTAGACATTATTTTGTAGACAACTTGAGCAATAGCATTATGACCTGAAAGCGTATTTTATTCTATCCGGTTCTTAAACTGAAATGGTAGGTTTATAACGTACAATTCAAGCAATATTTAACTGTGCACTCTTCTTGAAACACTTTCTGAGCGATAAATTTATTTTATAAAACTTCAAAAGTGAAATATTTTTAATACGGGTGAATTCAATGAAAACCTCGGCAGTAGAATAGGGAACAAAAATCTGGTGATATTTCAATTCCTTATTTCAGATCATAGATAAAACGAAGATAAAAAATAAGTGTTTCCATATTCTCGGTGCAAGTCACGTCTAAATCCTAACGACAACACTTCTTCTTTCAGTGGTAACACGATGACCACTCAGTGGTGACTAACCTTTGGCGTTAGCAAGCTATCCATTTAGCTATTGATTTGATTTGCCCGTTTGCTGATGCTGGAAGAAATTAAGTTAGAAGAAGTTATCTCATGTCGTTTAATTTGCACACGCCTTCTGTACCTAATACAGATGATGCTCGTGAGAAATTTACTTAGTTCTCTTGAGATCCAAAGATGTACCACAAGTTATTTTTATAGTAGTGATAACTATATGTGAAAATGTAGTTATGATAAGCTGGTAAATTTTATTACAAGTGAAGATGAATAAACATTATTTTGGAAACATTTATTTGAGGAATTAATTAATTAAATTAATGCAATTAAATTATTTGTGAAAACTTTCTTATCAAAAACGAAATAAATAGATCTCAAGGAAATACCTCAGTGCATAAAAATGGTTTTCAATTAAATGTATTAATTTAAAAATGCTGCAGAATCATATGCCCAATAATTTATTCATAATTTATTTTAATTAAGTATATTAATTTTATAAATTTTGGCACAAAATGTTGATACAGAAAAGCTGAGCCTAAATGTAAGAATATAAGAATATAGTACTTTATCGTTAGAATGGGAAAGCAAATCTGAACTAAACCTGAGTCATGACATTTCTAGTGTCTTATAAAAAGCTATGAAAGAAAATAATCCAACGGAATAATCGAATATTTACTAGCCTAGTTAAAAATATGCCCACTAAATATTTAATAATGAAACCAAATCATTCCTCTCAGTCAACAAATTATATAAATAAATGGCTTCAATAAAACAGAAGTTACAAGTCATAGGGCTCAAAATGAGGTCATAAAATTGAATCTAAAATAGCATCGCGGCCGTTTGTACAAATATTTACTTAATAACTCATGTGATTAAGTTTTTAAAAAGTATTTGTTTAGCAACATTTCCGAAATTTTGACATGTTTTTTAATCTTTATACATTTTAGAAGGAGGAAAACTTAAGTCTTTCACTGAGAATAATTACGTTGTTTTCTTGGAATACTTTCAGAAGATGCAAGTAGTAGCATATTCACAGATTTGAGCCTCCTAGTTTTTTCTGATTAGTGTCTTGTTTATTTATTAAGTTCTTGAATTCAGTTTTGTTGCACTATAATATTCTTTTGGCGTCAGAGTTTTTTTATTCAATATTTAAATAGAAAAGAAGCTCTGACATTTTCAAAAATCTCTATTTTACTTCTAAGCGGATTATTATTTTGGGACCGCAGTATTTAAATATAGTATTAGACAATATTCACGTAATGTTCATAATTTTTCCATGCCGAGTAGCTTTGTTGCTTTGTAATATAAGAGTACAATTGTATAAAGTGTTTAAATTACTGAACATTCTAACATGGTAAGGATTCAAAAGATTCTGTCAGTATGCTTAGCAAGAAACTAAACGCATATATCAGAGGAAGCATCCAAATAAAGTAATAAAATAAATGTAAATAAAAAAAGCTTCATAGGTTTTATTTTTATGCTTTTCTGTCAGTGGGATTCTTCTTCTTTTTGTTTTGCTTTATGAATGAGAACCAACCAGTGTTTAATAAGATCGCGGAACTTTGACAGTTTGACTCAAGTTCAGTTCCCTGCGAATGAGCTGGATAAACAGGCCTTATTGTGATTTAGTCCACTATAACATAAGTGCGAGCCAGGTTTGCTTAGAACGTCCACTGTAAAGAATTTTCTATCTTAGGAAGATATTGTTTTAGATACGTTTTCTTATCAAATAATCCCTTCAGTTTTCTATTAATGGTAAATTAACCCAGTGACTTTATTTTCTGAGCTTCATTAATTTTTCATAGTTTAAATTTACAAATAAGTTGATGCATTCATAAATTAAATTAAAAAAAACAGATGTCAAAAATATTATTGAAAAACAAAACACATTACTTGCATTAATATATTTATATATGTCGCATGTTTAGATGGTTTCATTTTTATAGGACCGCAGCGTGCACAATTATGGCACAATGACTCTGATGAAAAGATTATCGAATTTATCGATGAGGTCATATCGGGTTAATGAAATATTATCTGTATTCCGAATTGTGTGCGCAGTTCGCCACATTTAAATAGGCCACCTGGTCCTACATATAAATGTCTCAGTTACTATTTCACTACAGTACGTTAGTTACCACTTTCATCTAAGGGAAGATTAAACAGCTTCCGTTAATTGAAAGCACCCATGAAAGATGCCGAGTTTAATTGGATTAAAATATGAGTACAACTATATGGGATTTTCAATATAGAAGATACCAACTTTTACATAAATAACACTTTTAACCTGGTTTGTGAACTGGATGTCCTAACACTGATGACCACGAACGAGCCTTGATCACGTTCAAAGTAAACACAAAGAATGCGTATTAACAAGCTCAACTCGTCTGAACGATTTCTGCCTGAATTAACACAAATGAATCTTACTCGCAACGATCACTACCTCAATGTACGCAGATGAGTTTCTGGACATAATCCTGTTTTTAAGGAGTATCATCTAAAATACTATTAACTTTAAAGGAATAAAGATAGTATATAAAAGTACCATATAATTATCTGCATAATTAAGAAGAATATATTAGTAGTTTCATTCCTACGTTTCTCATATCGCATTTCGGTATTATTTCATTGCTGAAATTGTAGAGTCCACATCTTTTTTTGAGCATAAATTGTTGACCGTTCTGAAGACGAAGTAGCGAATTCTCGCTATATCTTTGAAGATCAGATACTACAAAAAAAAAGAGGTTTAAATAACTTTTTTATTTGAACTAACGTAACAATGATGCACTTACTCTGTGCTCACAATTCATCACCACTTGCGGCTAAATAATTTGAACAGAAAATAGAAATTTAAAATCCCAATAAGTTAGGATGGCTAAGCGACTGACTCCTTAATTATCTAAACTGCTAAATCGGCTGCACACAGCAAAGCCGAGGCTAGAATACCTATATAATCTGAAGAAGGTTACTAACACCAACTACAGCTATTTCAAACACACAGCGTAAACTCAGAACTAACTTTGGTATGAATTATAGTGCTAAAACAGCTCATGACCTTTTGAAGCCCTAGCTTAAATGTGGCTTCAGAACACATTTAAATTTTGCATACTACGTCATTAAAATTTACATTCCGGCAGAAAACTGAAATCAGGAGGTCAAACTAAAAATAGTTGGTTAGAATAAAATAAAGTCCTTACATGATGGTAACTCAAAATCAAAACACTGATAAACTTTTAATTATTCCTCAGAAAAATAAAATGAATTTTAACGAATGATTATCAGAAACTCCAAATTGGGATAAGGGGTTAATTTTTCTACTTATGTCCAAGAGTTCGGAAGAGAAAAAAGCAAACAAATTGTTTTTGCTAGTATTCAGAATTAAAATTTTGTTGAACGGTTTTAAGCAGTCTTGTTAAATTTTATCTATTTTGGTTCAGTTTTAAAAATTTTACTAGCTGAAGGAGAAGCTAAGTATTCCATGAAGTAAAGAACGCTGCACTTCTTTCAAGATAGTAACATATAATTTTTTGAAATCAAAGATTGATGTTATTTATAAAAGCAGAAGAGAGTAAAATAAGTGCCATTTCCGATTAATGATTCTATGGCTAATACAATAACGTGTACTATGATATTATGGATGCTACTATGGAGATAATATGGATAGTATAGTAGTTTCTATGGGTAGTATATTAGTTCTGTGGTAGAGTAGTTCTATAGGTAGTATAGAGGGCAATGTGTGAAAATTTTGATTAATCTCAAATGGTTAAAGGAAATTGATTACATCAGGTTGATGAAAATGAACCGATTAAGATCAGCCAACTTTTGAAAAACTACCAGAATTTAAGCTGTTTTCTACCTCTTTCAAGGAAGTTTCCTACATTTATGCATTGATTCTGGTGTTTTTATCACGAGTGGAATAGGTAAAAGTCTGTCAGTTGAATTATACTTACTGAGTCTGTTTAGGGAAACATATATATAAGAAAAAATCTTGCAGGTAGCTTGAGGATTAGAAAATAGCTGCGCAGACACACTCATATAACTTCTATAGATCTCGAGATTAGGAAACAGCTGGCTGACACACAAGATTATGTAATGGAAGAGACAAATTTTCAGATGGGGCAGTTCATTCAATATAGGTTTATTTCCTAATAAAGCAAGCTTTTATAAGCATACACAGGTTCACACATCATCATTTTGGATGCACTATGCAGGCTGAAATTTTATAAAGCTATTTATATCTTTAAACAACGACAGCTAATAAAACTTCAGCACAAAGTTCAAGCATTGGTAATTGGTAATTTAGCAAATTTGAGAGGTGTAACGACCTCTGTTTTTGCAGTTAGCAACTTTACAGCCACAGCTGAGTAACTGTATAATGATCGTAAATAAATAACGGCTCTGTAAGGTTTTTATAGTTGAGTCAGAAAAGACATGTAATTCACTACCAGTTGCCTATGGGTTTAACAACATCCAACATCACTCAAGGAATAAGATGAATGCTAGGCATAACAATTTTGTACGAATATATTGCTTCTTATATTTTACGGTAAGTAGAATAGGATCGTTCGCATTCAATTTAAGACTCCACATCTGTTGAAGGATAATTTACAGAAATCAAAAAGGAGGTAGATAGCCTAGTGTAACTTAACTTTTAAAAATATCTGATAATGTAGTTTTCTTTGTGATTTCCTGCAATGAAAATTCATTTAGCGTAACTGGTACCCTAATTCAATTGCTTCCTCTTTTAAAGATGCACCTGTAAGAAGGAAATTTACATAAAAATCACAAGCAGTCACTTCTGATGTAGAACTTCTTGATCTTTCTTGCTCTGCTAATTATTGAAGGAATTTAGCAGACTAGTATGGAGCAGAGGATAATCCATATGTCACTGTGGTAAGTTGATATGCACTTATTTTGTCTGGAAGATTGTCTGCTTATAAGATTTCTTTATAAGCTTGATGTTCAGGTGTCACTTTTATCTGAACAAACACTTTTCAATATCTGCACTGATAAAAATAAGAAGAGTTAACAAAATGAAAAACAGAACGTATTATACTCTAGTGGCAACGAATAAACTATCTTTGAGTGAAACACCAGTAGTCAATTTAGCGCTCTCTTAAAATACTACTGCCTTCTCGAATGATTGGAGTATTTGGCACATAAAAACGTTCGCTGAAAGGCTTCTCAGTTTCACTACATCAAGTTTTTTTCCATGTGGGTTACTTATAAATATTCCTTCGTAAATTCTTGATATTCTTGATATATATCAGGATCTTTTAAAATATTTTTTGAAACATAAGAATCTCTTTACTGCTGTAGTTTTTTAGTTACCTAACTTTTCACACTTTTTAAACGGTGACTTCAAGACATATCTACCGTTATCTTGGCTCTTAAATATAATATGGTATAAAAAATAAATAAAAAATTACTGGGTATAAAATCAATAATCACAATACCTTTCTTCAGCTGTTGAAAAGTCAACTGACGGAACGTTTACGAGTTCCCAAAAGGGCTGTAGAATTCTTTTAAATTAATTTCTTCTTTAATAAGCCACAATGGACTTTGTTCTAATTTTCTAAGGCTATTTCAACCTACGAAACAAACCCAATTATAATTTTTTGTAAAGTTAGGTCTGAATTTTCAACTCTTATTTGTCCTGGCTTTAATAGCTCATAAAGAATGAAAGGGCTACGTTTCAGATCATCTGCGCGTTTGAGTGAATAAAAATGATTATACGCTAATTTTACGCTTTTGTAATACTGAACGCAACACTTATTCTCAAACGAAAGCATTATATCTTCAATTGTCTCGAGAAAAATTTTGAGAACAAAAATTTTAACTTTTACCAAAACGATTATCTTTATCTCTTATTGTAGTAATTGTGTATTGTACTGCTGATGAGACATCGTTTAAATACAATACTCTGATATTTAATTTTACATTTTTTAATTGCAAATATTCCAAGCAATTAATTATAATTAGGTCCACTGCATCTAGATGGCATTGTGATTTAAACTATTTTCCCGTCTCATCACATAAATAACAAACTGCAGTGTTCAACAAACCTGCATTTTTTCTATTAGAATAATTATTCATAAATGTCAAATTTTGTTTTGGTAGGAATTCTAGTGCTAAAACAAAATTTGACAGTGATTCTAGTATATTCAGTTTGAGAGGGAGTGCAGCTCTAAACAACTAAAGCAGATTTATTATTCTTCACAAATTCTACTGTTTCGTCTATCGATATTTTAAAATGATTTGGACATTTCAGAAAAGGATGATTTTCATTGCACAAAATGTATCTTAAATTCTTTGGCTGAGAAAATATTTTTGAAACTTCTTTTTGTGTGTCTGAAATAACCACGAAATTTCTGTAAATTGTTTACACTTACAAACAGGCGTTTTCTACGAAATGTGAACTATACGTTACATTCATATCATAAATCTTAAGAGCTTAAGCTTAAATCAACTGTTAGATTGTCCAACGGCAATAAGAGCTGCTTACTTTATCAAGAGTCTTAAATAATTTATCGTAAACTTTTAATTGTTTCAAGGATTCAAAATCAGATAGCTGTTTTAGTTTTAAAAAATACTCGAGTAATTATTAACCGCGAAACAAATATATGCCACTCATTTAGGCGTCGTGCCCTTCTGAAATTTTCAATCCATATTTGAAGCAGTGACTGAAATTTTCGTAACACAAATGCTTTTATTTTTCATAGTCATATACCTCATCATCATGAAGGTAAACAATAATGTTAAAAGACCTTTCAACCAA
>KK119303.1:329127-344002 GCA_000611955.2 Stegodyphus mimosarum | reverse complement strand
GTTTTTTGGTTCATTTTTTGTAATACAACTCTCTCTAACGTAGAGAAAATATGGGTCACTGTTTAAATTTTCTTGAAACGTTCAGCGCTAAAGTTATAACACTCTTAAAAAGAAATCTATGGAATTTAAATTTTCAAATTTAGTTTCATTTTTATAAGTCTCAGTTTTTAACTTAAAATGAATTTGAGCTATTTCTAGCTCTGCATTTGATCTCTCCAATTTCAATTCCTCTGGATCAATTTGATTAGATTGTGCCACTTCGATGAAAGATTTTGGACTTTTTTTATATTCCTGATTGTTTCTAACAGCTATATTTAAATGGAAAATAGTTATTTTTCTACTATAGCTAAACTTGATTCGAATACTAATAGCCTCAAGTCGTTTTTTATTGCATCTTTAATCATTTTTGTTGTTCTTCAACATTATGCCTATTGTTCATATAAATATATGATAATTTCAAATAACAAATCGATATTCCTACACTGAATTTGAATCATTGAAACAGATAAATAAATAAGCCGGGAAAAGTTTTAAGAACTAAATAAAGTTCTCAGATTTGAAATCAAAAGTCACTTCGATGGAAGCACGGACAATTTCTCACTATAATTACATTATCCAAAAAATAAGTCCGACGATTTTAGTTCCAGAAATGGGTTTACCATTATTTTTGGTGAACATACACATATTAACACATGATAAAATATTCAAAAACAGTACACATCCCGCCTGGCACTCATTCTGCTGATACATCATAGCCCATTTTACATTCATTTCATCAAACAATAGAACTCGCGTCCTATAGCGGAGGTTAGCATCTTCAATTCCAAACACTTACCGTCCTCTAGAATTTCACATGAAATGTTTTCTGCCGAAATAAAAACTCTTCAATTTTGATTTCAATGTAGAAAATAAAACACTCAGGTTGACAAATCTGGAGATAAAGGTCTGCAGCAAATTTCAGTTTCTCAGAACATTTTAGGGATGTAATCTTCTGCAAAGAAATATCTCTTTTAACTATTTCAAATATCAGAGCAAATTGCTTCATTGATTGAATGACAATGAAAGAAGAATCGCAGACTTCTTCAAATCAGAAAGCAATATCATCATTCTCTTTGTTGCAATCTTATCTTTTTCAGATTTCGGGTTTTCAAGAACGGTATGTTCTACATTGTAAGATCCCAAATCCAGAACTAATGCTTCGTGTTAGGTTCCTAAAACTCGAAATCAAACCATTTTCTCTAACTTAAGTATTCCTATCCATCAAATCGCAGATTTTCAGCGGGAATAATTTAATTATCCTACTAGACGTATTGCAATTAAATAATTCCAGGGAAGAGATCGAATCCCATTCGAAGTCTGTAGTCAGTTAAGTCAAGAAAGGACCATTTTGAGCAGGGTATTGACAGATTTAATTTGGATGAACTTCCAAAATTAGGTTTTAATAGTCTAGTTTCTTTTTTATTAACTTCGTAAAATTATTTTTTTGAAGAGAAAGAATCCATGACAAATATGTTTTAGAAAGATATACTTCACGGAGTGTTGTTAGACAAAAATATTACATATATTATCTTTGGATAGAAATACTACACAGTTTGTCTTTAGCTAGAAATACTACACAGTCTATCTTCAGATTACTGCTTACATATTGAGTGATAGAATGAGTTTCCTCTAAACTTTCGTCATATCCTTATGCCTCTGGGAGCCGGTACGCGTACTGCAAGTAAGCGGTTCTAGAAATATTAATAATAAATTAAAAAATATCACTATGTATTTCAAAAATTTCATAATGTCTATTGAAAGCAGTAAGCAGAAATATTGTCCTCCTAAACTGTAAATCAGATGTATTGGGAGCATTTCGCATTTAATTAAGAAACTCATTAAAATGAGCTTGAGATTAAAAACACTACACAGGTTTGTAAGACTACAACCTTGAGTTAATGACAAAAAGAAGTACTGTATACTTTCAAAGGTATCAAGTACTTGTGGTCGGAATCTTTAAATCTAATAAATTTTATTTTAAATCAAAGGAAGCTTCTAGCTAATTAAAAAAGCTTTCAAATTAATCGAAGAGAGACGTGTGATCACGTGTAATTACTTGAGATTACACGTGATTTAATTGTGATTAAATCATATGTAAATTCGTTAATGGGACACAAATAGAACTATTTAATTATTTACTACAGTTTCATCCTAAAATTATGCATATGAAAGGAAGCCAGGCTGAATGCCTTCACGAATATGTTTCTTGCGAAACGATCCTTGAATAAATGTTCCTAATTTGAAATACCAATTTTTCTGCAATGTTCGCTAAAAAGTTATGCTGAAGGTTTTGCAACATTCTCTTGCTGACAACCCAGTCCCACACTTCTCGGGCGGACGGACTTTTCAAGATCTCTCACCTGCCTCTGAAAAGTTGACATACTACGATGAGTGGGGCCTATTCGCCTGGAGATTTGACTGGTCATTTTGCTACTGCCAGTATTACGAAGAATAGCTTAAAGGGTCATCCGCTTACATAAGGCTTACACCAGTGCGCCCTGCGGGTCTTCGTTTTACCGATAGTACAGGGCCATTATTTCTTCTTTTCACAGGCACACGTGGAACCTTCGGGCTCTTGTATTTATAACCACGGTGCCAATGCTGCTAGATTACAGACCTCTAGCCCTACAATAAACGATTCCAGAAGTTGGAGAAGTCATATTGAAAGTATGGTACATAACACGTTATGTGGCCGCCAGTGACAGAACTCGCTGAAGACTGTAGTTCTACTGGCGTTCAATTCGCAGAGGATAATCAATTTGTATGTCCTTTTCTGCGAGTTTGATCGTACTTCAGATAAATACGAAAACGCATTTCATAGAAAACCTTCCACGAAAGCATGCTTCCAATCAAAATTTCGTAATTTTTGCTTTGTCGTGATCGCCTAAACAAATAAAAAAATATTGCTGTTTTATTTTGGTGTATTTTGATGCTTTTAGATATAAGAAATATTTAATAAAAAAGAAAGAAAGAACCTTACAAATCTTATACAAGTGTGTAGACGGCAATGCCCTCTTAGGACTCGAACCTAGACCTCTCGAAAACAGTGCTACAGTTACGCCACGAAGGGATGCAGAGAAGAGAGAGAAAATACCTTGCATACTCCCCCTTTTACAGGGCAACTGCGGATTAGGCGATCAATCGCCAAACCCTGGTGGTGAAGAATCATCATTCACCATTTTTTAGTTCGGGCGCCACTGTAAAGTCACGAGGATTTTTGAATTAGTAAACACGAAAAATAGGCAATGCCCTCCCCAGGACTCGAACCTAGACCTCTCGAATATGCGTCGAGTGTGCTACAGTTACACCGCGAAGGCATGCAGAAAGGAGGGAGAAAATACCTTATAACTGAAAATTTATAATCCTTCAAATGAAGGATTTTAGATGGGGTAGAATATGGTATACAGTTAAATATGGCGTTATTAATGTTAAAATATTTACTAAGTGCTTATTTTTTATTAAGCTGAGTTCATACGCCTGTTGCATTTTTTATTTAATACTCTTGAAAATGTTTCGAGTCAGCGAGCTATTAATTTTTTGATTACATGTATTTATATGTGTACATGTAAATATACTACATAGATTCTTAATAAGCAGGAAGCCTAGAAGGAATTTATATGAAACTTTTATTTTTCAAGATATGTGTCATAAAAATGCAAAACGAATCAGTAGTATTTTTAATTCATTGGATCATAAATTCCGCATATGAAAATGTTTAGTCCTTATTCAGCGATGGGTAAACATGCGTCTGTGTTGCGAATAATATGGAGTACTTTGGTGGAGAACGCATTACTCTCTGTATAAACAGTATGCAGCGATTAATTCGAAGAAAATCATAGCATATGTAGAGAAGACTTTTGATGTTGTATGCAGATAATACCGAATTGGGATCACACTCTTAAGACCAGTGTGTTTTTTGTTGACCACCGTGCGTCATCCGCAGCATTAATACAGCAATGGTGAACCCTAATAGATTTACGAATATCACTGGTCATAGTATGTCACCTTTATCAAGCGTTGTCAATTATAGTCATATCCTGCGCTCTTCAGATTGCTTTTGACACTTCACTAAAATACTGTTGTCTTTGATGAATGGATTTTATTTAGGTGATAATGATGGTCACATATGAACCCTCTGCCAATGGAGTAAGAGACGTATCCATTACCCCAAAATAAAACCAGCATTCTTGAACCAGGTGCTATTAGGTTTGATAGCAGATTGCTTCGCATAAATGTTTAAACATACCTCATAAAAGCTTAAGCTACCACAACGAGGGCTCAAATTGGCAGGAACATTCTATGATCATTCATACGCACGCATTTGCGATACTGACTAGAATAATTTTCCAACAGCATAATGCCGCTCTTTATACGGCATCAGATATTCATGAGAGTTAATTTCATTCCGCATTCGTACAGACATTTATGCTACAGCAAACCTTCATCAAAGTTAGCCGTATTCTACTTACCGCCGAGGTCAGCTGATTTGTCTCCTATGAATAAGGCGTGGAATAGTGTCAAAGGCAGGTTGTCAAGCAATTACAATTCTCCAACTCTTGATAAACTGTAAGGATAGAGGTCGAGAATAGAGCTGCTCGTACAATTACTTCCCAAGAAACAATTAAAAATTTATTCAATACATTTCCACTACATCTAGAGCAAAAGCCAAACATGGATATAAAAACGTTAAATTATCGACACATATAATGCGTGTTCTTTTGAAATGCTGTTTAATTGTTTTGTATTGTCTACTTTGCGTAATTGAAAAAATATTTTCGCATCATTCTTTCGAAATCTTGTATTTTTAAAAGTATGAAAGTATTTCGTTTCTCCTTATCGCGTACCTTCGTGGCTGGCTGCAGGTCCAGAGATCGAATCCTAGAGAGACATTACTAATTTATCATAATTCCTTCGTTCAAATAATTCTAATAAGCTTCAGAAGTATTAGCGTATATGTTAGAGTTAGTCAGGATAGACATTTTAGGCAAAATAATTTAAATACAATAGAAAACATATCTCTACATAACAGCAAAAAGTTGCATAATGTGTACAAGTTTGAATCATAATGTTTCACTTGATACGAATACAGGATATTGTTAACTTTTTGTATAAAGTAAAGCGCAATTAATCCACTTCTGAATCATCTGTAGGCTTACCTATTTCGATAAGATGCAAATTATGTGTTTCAAAATCACTTTGTTAAGAGAAATATAAAGAATAAAAGTGTGTGCTTTCTGTTTTAGACTTGAAATAATGTCAGCCACTTTGTTTCTTTTTTTAGTAATGATGTTCAAATGTTTGTTAATGTCAAATACTTGGTGTATAGGCTGGAACATACGCAATTTCAAATTGGCAATTGCACTCATACATATCGATACAGGCCATATTCATACATAGAATGTCTAATATGGATAACTTCCATCTTAAGCCTAATCGCATGTTATATGACAGCTTTAGTAATATAAGAAAATCAATTTTTCAATGAAATAAACCATATTTCCGCATTTAGAAATTTCATGGATTTGATTCAAATTACATTTGTTTTTATTAATATTTCTTAAACACTAGGAAGAAATCAGCAAATCTTAAACTTCAAATTGTTATTTGATTCAAAATACTTCATTAGATGTCATCAGCGAAACAATTCTGCTTTCATTCAGACATTAATTTTTATTTGTATCTGTAGTTTTAATTCTCCCTACTTTCCTATATTTGTGTCAATGGGTATGTATGTATGCGTGTCACATAGAGAAATCATGATTAATGTTAAAACTATGATCTATAAAATAATTATTGTTGTAATGAACATCAAACACAAATTTCATTGTTGCATATTATTATTCATATACCCTTACCGAATCATATCTATATAAAAACAAAATCATATAGCTAGGTAATTATGAAGCTCCTTTCATTACTGCCGTTTGTTGTTATGACACGTTCAAAAGCATATTTTAGTTGGCCATTTACTAATAAACATTTATTTGCAAATAAAATATGAACCTCAAGAAATTCATTAACATTTTCAGAACGATCCATTATTCAATAAAATATAGCGGAAATAATGAAGGTACCAAAAATTATTTTCATTTGCGAAAGTAATCAATGAGGGAAATATTGAAAATCTTATCGACAAAGAAACAAGTAAATTTGATTTAGTAAAACAAGAGAAAGAAACCTGTTGTATACACCACATGACTTCCTTGTACGGAATATTAAATTATACACATTTTTTGATGAATTTCATTTAAACTTATTTTCTCGAATTTCATTAGAGATATATTTCTCATTCAGTTAATTCAGTTCTCACTTCGCGACAAGGCGAAAATACATAAAACCTCAAAATAGCTTTACTAAAAATTTAAGTATATTGAAAAGTATGACACTTAAATATAGGCAAAGCAATTTAAAACACAATTTTTACGATTAAAATTAGAGTTACTATGCAAAAACAAGCAATTCGGCCAGCGGACAAGAAGGCAGATTTTTTGGTGCACAAAACTGAAAGTTTACTTTTGGTCTCACTCGGTAAAAAGACACTGAAGGCGTAGAAACTGACTGAATGTCTTGTGGACGCTATGGTGTGTCAATATATGTGATAATTTAATAACTTAAATGATAATTCCAGAACGGATTAACCATGATTTAATTCGCAATAATAAAAGAAGACGTTATCTTTGTTGATGCGAAGCTTAGTTTCTCTAGATTGCCAACAAATCCACTATTCTAAGTTTCAAATGTAAACAAACAGGGATACTATGATTCAAAATCTGATGTGTACACCGCATGACTTGGGGCTACGGAATATTCAATTATAAGCCCTTTTTACTGCTTTGTATTTAAACTTATGTCCTCGAATTTAATTAGAGATACATTTCTCATTGAATTAATTCGGGTCTCGGTTGGCGTCAAGGCAAAAATACGTAAAACCTCAAACTTATTTTCATTAAAATTGAAAAATATAGAAAAAAATAAAACACTAAACACAGTTAAAATAATTAAAATTAGAGTTTTTCCCGAAAAACAAGCAATTCGGCCAGAAGGAAATAAGGCAGATTTTTCGGTGCACAAAAATGAAAATTTAATTTTGGTCCTACTCGGCAAAAAGACACTGACGGTGCAGAAACCGAATTCACTATTCTGCTAAATTTCAAACTAAACAAATATGGCTGCTCTGGTAAACAAAAATAAGGCTGAGCAGCACTTAAGCAATTTGTAATTTTTGATAATTTTACAACTATTGCGTGCAGATTAAGTTAAGGCACAAAGCTCGTAACCGGAAGATAAGAACAACGTAATGCAATCATTTTTAAAGCAAAAAATGCGCAATTTACCAACAAATAAGAATAAAAAATGTGCTCACTAAGCCGAGTTACAGAGTGGTTATATATATATATATATATTTATATATTTTTGGTGAGGCCGATTGTAACCAGAAAGGAAGGTGCACAACTATATATTATAGCAGACCTACAGACAAAATTTCAACGTTCTGAGGCTATTCGCTTTTGAGTTATGCGAGATACATGCATCCAAATGTATATACAGATGCCGCGAAAAAAATTTCTTCTGAATCGATTTTAAATTAGTTTTATAATTCGTTTTTGGAAAAAGAGTCCTTCATTCTGACCTTACGTGCAGATATCACGCGAAAACATCATTAAATTGCATTCGATAGTAGTCAAAATGGATATTTTCGTTGAAATATCGTACCTGGAATTTTTCTTGATTACAATACTTTCTTTACTTCGTACAAGAATTAAAAAATTAGACTTAGCTGCTCTGAAACAACTTTTAAATTGTTGATAATTGTACAACTATTGAATTCAGATAAACTAAAAGCATAAAATCCTTAACCGGAAAATAAGAACAACATAATTTAATAATTTGTAGAGTAAAAAATGCACAATTTACCAATATATAAGACTAAAAATCTGTGCTCAAGGAGATGAGTAGCGGAGTTAACGTATATAAATACACACACACACACACATATATATATATATATATATACCTTTAGTGCCACTAAAAATGAAGATGCAGACGTACATGCTTTATCAGTTCCATATACAAAATTTAAACGTTCTAAGGCTACTCGCTTTTGAGTTATGCGAGATACATACATACATACTACATACGTGCGTTCTTATGTACAGTAGCCACGCAAAAAAAATCTCTTCTGAATCCATTTTAAATCAGTTTCACAATTCGTTTGGAGAAAAAGAGTCCTTTATTTTATTTTTACGTACAGATGTCACGCAAAAACATCGTTAAATTGCATTCGATAGCGATCAAATTGATATTTGCGTTGAAATAGGGTACCCGTAATTTTTTGTGATTATAATACTTCCTTTATTTTGCACAAGGAAGTAAAAGTTACATTTTCTCCGAAAATCAGCTTTTTTGAATTACTAATTGTAGTCCAATTTTCTTTTCTTTTCCCCTCTCACCGGTCTTCAGGTTGATTGAATTAATTATAACGGGGCTTATTTTCTACATTTTATTAATTAATTTGCTATGTCTTTGGATAAAGCTTACATATTCATAGGAGTTTCTAAAAGATAACGAGGACTTTTATTTCCCTAAATACTGCAGTAACTTTCAGTTATAAAGTTTCTTAAAATAAAGTGAAATATTTTTCAAATGAGATTTTAAGCTGCTTTGTAAGAAACCGATTTTTGTATGCTTTTTGTCAAGTAAAATTTCACTTAATAAAATAATATTCATTACTGCTTAGAATCATTTTCAGAAATTTAACATTTACTAACATGGAAACTCATGGAGATTATCATGAACAAATTCATTGACTTAATTCACTTCTCAAGACTTTGGAAAACAAATTTAGGGTGGATTTATAAATTAGTGTTAGCTGTTTTTCAAGCAATTATTCCATAGTGGATAAAATAGATGCATTATCCTTGTTAAGAAGCTCTGTTAAACGTACCTGGGAAATGTTTTCACATAGAAGTTTGAAAGATTTTGTTTCACACTGTAGAGATTTATAATAATTCTAAATGATATTTTTTTTGACATTCTTCTCATTTAAACATAAAAATGTTTGCAAAATTAATTCAGATGCAAGCTCTTTCGATCTAAGTCAACATCTATTAACTTGTTAACCATGTAACCTGTAAAAGATTGAACTTGAACGTACATCTATAAGTAATTTTGCATGCTCGATCGTTTTTGCTAATGTTTACTGGATGCCGGTTTACTGAACATCATAGACTCATCCGCACGTCATAAGCATTCAACTAAATTAGTTTATGTTAAAAACGCCATAATTGAATTGTAGTTGCAGTATTATGTTTTTATACTATTTAAAATAAATTCAAAACAAGCTTAATGTCATTTGCCTAGGAATGAGAACAAGCAATTTGGTAGAGCGGAGTTCTGGGTATGGGAAGCACAGATAATTTGGGTTTCTAGTGTGCTATTAATTACTTTCTGTATCTGCTAAGACAGCTGAAACATTTCTCTTGCCACATAAATTACTTTTCACTTGTCATAATTATCTCTCATGTGCATAGCATTATGCGAATGCTTCTAATTGTAAAAGGGGATGAAGCGGAATTATATCAATACTTCACAGAATAAACCTTTAAAGCTTTTCTCACAGGAACATCATCAGAGATAAACGTTTGTCTTTCTTCCTGACAGAAACATCTTGTCTTCAGGTGAAGAAGAAATACCACTAATTGATCCAGTAATGTAGTTGTCATCCCTGACATAATGTAGTTGTCAGCTCGTGAGAGAAAAGGTGGATTTTGACATTGATAAATAGGTAAAGTATTATCTGGAGACATATCCGAGGCTTTTTATTATAAAGAGTTAATTACGTATCAGCTAAATTAAATACAAGAATGAAGGCACTGCAGAGGAAATTAATTTAGAGAAGCACTGAAGTAGAAAGACTCATTTTCCGTCTTATTTAAGAAGTTCTTGAGAAAGTTCAGTTCAAACAAATACAATATCTCCATATGCTTGCAATGTGCTACTGAAATTAGAGCCTATGACAAACAAAATGCCTTTCCCAATACGTATCAGACAAAATACCTGTTTAACTAACAGACTAAAATAAGACATACATGACTTTTAAATATGATTCATTTTTTAACCGTACAGAAACCTTATGGTTTCATAATTTACTGTTCGTCATATACTTAGTATTTATGACAAGATTTGATAAAAATGAGCACAAATTGAAAGGCGCTTCAAATATATTAAGATAAAGAAAAGCTGTTTATTGTTTTTGCCAGTTTAATGCTGTTATTAAATATGTGCTTAGTGCTGAAATTAGTATGATGCTGAAATTAATGCTGAAATTATTATGAAATTAAATATGTGGTTAATGCTGAAATTAAATATGTGGATGAAGCAAGAAATAACATTGAAAGATGTGTAGTATTTCATTGTTAGTTCTATCTTTTTGAAAAAGGTTTCAGATTTATTTACCTTAAAGTTCACATTTTCATTCTGAACAGAATTTTCAGTTACAAGATGTTCATTTTCTTTAAGGAAAATAAAGACGTAAGAGCGAGGTTACTTTTCTGAGTTTTCATAAAACGTAAGAATGGTTTAAATATTGCTCAGTATGTATCCTAAAATATTAATGATAATTTTTTAAAATCTTTTAATTTTTTTCATTTTTAGCCCAAAGGCCGTTAGCCCAGAAAGGCTATTAATTTTGTTTTGGCATTTTGCGTTGAATCATTATAATTGGAGTATCACTTTTCAAATTGTTGCCACCAAATATTAGAGCCTTGTGTTATATTTAAAGAAATTAAATAGTGAAGAATCTGCATAAATGTATGTATGTTTCTCTCACTGTGATAAAACAACGGTACCTATCAGATTTTGAATAACTTAATCTTCCACCGAATATGGACATCTGTGAGCCCTAATTTGGAATTTGGAATTTGTTTTATTATCGATTTCGTATTTTGTAACACTTTACCAAACTCTCGATTAACAAACTCAACGATTTCAAAGCAAACAATGGCAAAACTGTAAGGAAGAAAAAAACATTCTTATCTCAAGCAGCGCGCGAGAGTGTATATCTGAAATTCTGAAGATATGCTCATTTAAAAATGATTTTGTAATATTGCTGTTGAATTGAATTTTATCGTTTGAGTGCAAAGAACATGATATTTAATAAATAAAGGTAACACACAAAACGTTAAAAAAAGTTCCTTTGGGAGCAATGTAAAATATGAAAGCTTTCATATTTTTTTTATTACTTCCATTTCAGGGAAGTCAATTTTTTACACTTGAATATTTGTATGTTGCTGGACCGTATATTATGAGAAAATTTTTATCTTTAAACCTCTTTTTATTCTGAAAATTTTTTCATTTAATGTTTTAGTAGCAGTTTAGTAACAGATGTAGTTTTCTATTTCTGCTAAGACGTTTATTTTCTCCGGTATGTTTTGATTAGTTACTTTTTGTATTCATTATTTGTAACTATTTGTTTTCGTAAATATTCTGTTGCATAATCAATTCTTAACTATCTCATAACGTTTCTTTTTATACATAGTGTTCGATATAAATGGCTATAAATCGCATTTACCTAAATAGTGATCCAAAATTTGTAATTCTATTTCGAAAAGTTTTCAAAATATGCTAAATATTTAATGTAAAGCTTTTCAGTATGCTAGTTGAGAGAGCTCTGTAAATATGAGAGCAAAGTTTTTATAGGAACCGTAAGGACAAAGATTGAAATTAATAACATTTTCCTCAGTTACGTTTTAGTAAAATAATACAAATGCTTGTTACTTCTCTTCCGTGCAAGAGTAGCAGATGAATGTACCAGTTGTATGGACACAGTTAAATATTTAATCTTCAGCGATATCTTTTCTACTGCTAAAGAATTATTTGCCAAACTAAGCGAAAACTGTTTTGTAGTTGATTTTTAAACGTTAACAACACTGCTGCAATTTTCTTCGGTAATCAAAACTGATGAAAAATAATTCACGTGATTTAACATGATTATTTTTCACGAAGAGTTATAGATTATTTTATGTTTAACACATTCAAAATGCTTGGTAATAATTTACTAACTGGAGTTTTTGCTTTAACAAAGACATTATGCCTTAGATTTGGTATTGACACTACCCTCCCTAGTACAGAAATTGTTACAATTAAAATTTTGTATCTTGTTTGATGTATAGATCCAGGACTAATTTTTAATGAACTAATTCTATAGCTACCTCTGAGATGATTCAGGAATAAAAACATCATAATACACATTTGAAATGGTTGAGGAATTTAAATGCCTTGGTCTATAATTAATGATAAAAATAAGTTAACAGCAGAACTAATAATAGAATTAAAACGGCTTATACATGCTTCTTTGGGTTAGGAAGATAATTAAGATATAATCTTAGAAGTGGCAAAATAAAACTATACATATAAGACATTACTACTACCTGTATTATTTTATGTAAGTTAAAACTGGACTTTAAAGAAAGACATATAACGCCCACAAGACATGCTTGAGAGAAAATTCCTCAGAGCAATGTTTGGCCCAGTACAGGAAAATTGACGTTAGAGGGCAATATAAGAAAGATATAATTACTGCACAGGCTTTATAAGCAACCATAAATAACACATGTCATCCATAGTAATAAATTGAGATAGCTGGACCATGTTTGTAGAAGCCCGGAAGATAATCCCACTAAGATCTTAGCATTAAAAAAGTCTGAGGGATCCCGAGCTAAAGGAAGGAGATACCTAATAGATTGTTAGATGACACTGAAAAAGACTTAAAATCTATGAAAATTAAAAACAGGAAAGGAGTCGCTACAATCAAAAGATGCTGGAAACAACGCATAGTTGAGGCAACAAATGCCTGTCTGGGGCCGTTGGGCCTTGAAGAAGAAGAAAAACATCATCATTCTAAATTATCTCTGTAAGAAACACTGAAACTTAAAAAGAAAGCGGGAACAATACATTGCTTTTTCAGAGTAAAAATGAAAGCAGCTTTAAAATATTGCGAATTATATAGAATGTAATTTGCGAATGTATTACTACTCTTTTTCAGTGTTGAAACGTATTTGAATCAATGTGAGTCTATATTTGTAATATGCTTCTCATTAAAACAATGATTTTACTTATATCCTGCTTGGAATAATTGTGTGAGAAAATTAAAAGGGATTAATAAATATTGTTGCTATTATTTTGGCATTAGGAGTGCTAGTTATGCCAGACTGTCAGCAATCAACAGTTGCGTAATAGTAACTGAAACTGGTTTAACTAAGTTTAATTTATTCTTACCTAGCTTTTCGTTTTCTCTGACAGAGTTTAGTTTATTTAATTACCTATAGTTTATATAAAATTAACGAAGTTTTCATGCTCGTATTGGATTCTAGCAATGCTCTTATTCAGCAGAAAATTACTGTGCTACAAAAACTTTAACATTATCGTATACGAGTTTTACAGCGTTTGTTTTACGCTCATAATACAAACAAGAAAACACTAAAAGAAGTTAATTTTCTCCTCCAGCGAGCCTCTGAAACTCTCATTTGTCTAGAGCTACATAAATTTGACGGTAATGGCTTCGAAGGTATAGAGTTGCAGTTGTGTTACGAGACATAAAACACTGATATACATGTTTCAGATGCACTGTAGTAGTGCAACTAATTTTTCAAACCATCGTCCAATTGAAATTGCTTTTAAATTAATATACGCTCAAATAAATTGATACTAGTCTATAGTTTTTATTACATTGTTATTATTATTTGCTTATAAATTATTGGACGATATTTCAAACTATTTATTTTTGATTTAATTCTTCTTCTACATCTTTCTGTAAAACCGTCTGAAAAATAACTTTATGCAATAAAATCTTTAAACATAAAGAGCTATCTCAACTAAAATTTCACTTAATATTTGCCTATTATAAGGAAAAACCTGAGCTTGTGAGTGTATCTCCTAAGTTGAAGAGACTCAAAAGCCCAGAGCTAAGGAATTTGGTGAGCATCTTGTATGAGCGATGAAGATGTGCACTTATTTTTATGAAGCTTATTTTTAATGTTAAACATTTTTCTTTTTAGTGTTTAGGCAATATTTAAAATTTTTTTTGTAATATGTCTTTCCTTACTGAACTCTCCCCGAGGTCTACGTACAGAACTCTGAGAAACTACTGGCTAAGATCTGTACCTAGGTAGTCTCGGCCACGGGGCTATACAAATCATGAATCTAGTGGTTCTGGAGACCCCGGAAAGGTCATTCATTGTCCTGCCCGTGGGTCTGAGTCGGTTCTAGTAGCCCGGGGTTAGCACCCAGGGTTTGCTGGGTAATGTTGATGGCCCACTGCGACGGACAGCCTGAGCGACTGGTAGGTAGCAAATTGACTACCAGTGGCGGTCTGTGGTCGTAGTTACTCTAGGTGCGTAGGCGCCGATTTCACCTAGGTTCTGGGACAGGAGTTGAACTCCTGGGCCTAGTTCCAAGGGGGATGGGGACCCTTAGCGTCATTAAGTTGACGGAAAAAGGAACCCCAAAATCTTATTTTTAATTTTTGAAAAGACTAGCAAGCCACTGTTTTCAGAATCGGAAAGACCAGGAAAATATCTTTCAGATAAAAATTGTTACTAATATAATACAAAAATGAGAAATTTAGGGAATTCTGGAGATTTTCAACAAGCTTACCTTATTTTTTTTAAGCATTGCATATCCATTAACGTCCTACAATGCATCTGTTATGAAATTAAATTATTTGCGCAGATTATAAACCAAACTTCTCCCTCTAATTAAAACTATAATGATAAAAAAGTATTATTTAGACGACTTTCAATGTTATATTTTCTAATATGCAGTATTATATTTTTATGCA
>KK119303.1:249330-329104 GCA_000611955.2 Stegodyphus mimosarum | reverse complement strand
CATAATCTTGGCTTACAAATCCAGTGAAAATTGAAAAATCGAGCGTTTCAAAGTTTGTTTCAAGCGGTTCCATGTGAATATGATATATATATGTCATTACGACGACGCGTTTTCCGTTGCTATAAAATTTCTTTATTTCTCTATTTAGTAAAATTTATTTCTTTATTTTCTTGTAGTTAGATTAGTTGGATTACAAGATATTAATCTTGCCACTTACGTGAGATTTTTTTAAGAGCACTACTCTTTGCTGTACATCCAAATAATAGCAGATTTTCCTATTTTTATTATCACCTTATTTCATATATATATATATATATAATATTATTATATTTTCATCATCATCACTGCTATTATTTATATTCAGACTTGGCATTTAGGAGTGCTTATTTCGATTTGTTAATCTAACGTTCTATGAAAGACTGATATGTCGGGTTAAAACTGATTGTAAGGATATTTCCGTAGATTTTGTTTTAGCAGAAGAATATTCGATGATTCAACTAAATAATTTTTTTCACCTTCAGCTAAAAAATAAATACCAGAAACATAAAACTGCATTAATGGATTTTCGAGAACTCGCTACTTGTTAACGAAAGCGCTCTTTAATGAATGACGGAAAAAATAAACAAAAGAAACAAAGCAAATGATGCCATCTACTCATGGAAAACAGAAAACTGCATAATAAATCCTATCATTATTATATTTAAACACTACCTCTATTAGTTTTAGCACCTATAAATAGGTGTTATCTGTTGATGGATGGATGGGAAATACAGGCTAAAATTTAACCTTTGACTAAAGTAGAGAGATTTCTATCAATCTGGGAAGTCTGAAGATTCCCTAAGGACGGAAGATATTTGGAGAAGCAAAATTGTGTTTTGAAGTCCAGTAATGCTGGTTAATAGACGATCTACTTGTTTTAATTTTTTGATAAGATTCATGTTCCTTGGTGCGAAATTGTAAAACTGTTTTTGCATAATGTATATCAAACCGTAAAGGAAGGCTTTAAATGCCTCTAGAACTCACGTAATGATAAGGGTCCTTACGGAAGAAGTTTTGTATTTTATTGTGATGAATAAATAACCCGAAAGTTATTTTCCATGAAATACGAACCATTTTGTATTTGACAACGGGAAAGAAGGAATAAATTAATTGTAATATTACCAAAATAATGTCCATATGAATATTACTAGCTTTCTTATAGTTAATCGCATATCCTCTTGAATAGTTTTTCCAGTTCCTATTTAAGATATAAATCAAAGAAACAGAACTGCTTGGGGTTTAGAATTATTTGCTATTTTTTCAACTTACCAGTTTCTGGGATTCATAATGAATTTAGTTTTCTCAGACTTTTTCTAATATATAATCATCTAATTTCTAATAGCATACATCTACAATTCATCTACAATTTCTAATGACATTATCCTTATTTCAGAATATGTTTAACATGTGTAAAAACGCGTACATTTCTGATAAAATATAAAGAGGTGAGATATTTTGTTTAATGCTTCAGTGAATGCTGACACCAAAATTAAATCCACGTTAATGATAAATATAAGTTTAAATGTGTGAGATTTTATTAAGCGGTGATGCACGGTAACCCACCAGATGTGTAAAAAAGCACACAATTTGAAGCTGATAAGTAAGGAGGAATATTTAGGGGCTAAAAAAACTTCCGGTCATCAAATGTTTTTGTTACTTAGTATATATTAGCTTATGGTTTAAGATATTTTGCTTTCCTACTTTCTTTAATAATGTAAATGTCATCTTAATGTATATAGGTTTATGAAAATAGAGACTAAAATAAGTAATTACACTAATTCAGCTAATAAATTCTCTTTAAATACAGGTGTTCATGACAGATCTAAAATTCCGCTCTGCTCAGAGGTTTTAGAAAACAAAGCTGTGAGAATCCGTTTTGCCTGGTAAAATATTGTCAGCTTTTCCATTCAAGTAATTTGAAATTTTTATTCAAAATCCAGTTGAAGGAGAAGTGTAGTAAAATTTGAAGTAATTAGTTCGGAGCATAAATTTAACTTTTTGAAATTTTCTTTCAAAATTAACATGCATATTTTCTTTTTGGCTACACTACCGATTTATCTCCAAGAAATAATAAAGTTTGAAAGAAAATTAAAAAATACGGAAAGAAATTTATATTTATGAAAATGGGTACTTTCAATTTATGTTGTTTGCAAATAAATAAAAATTCTAGATTTCCAATTTACATTAGTGTATTAAAGAAGAAACAACAGCCTAGAAACATACATCATATTTCTCATTTGATTTCTATTCTTCGAAGATTAACATTTAGCCTCTATGCCACAAATATCAACGAAGCTTGGAAACAAAGCACAATAGTTATTTTCCTTTTACTGTCTTGAACGAATTAAAGGAAATATTGCAATCGCGAAAAATTTCGGCTATCGTATTTCAAAGAAAATATCCATTTTTAACATTCCCGAATCCAAATGAACAATATTGTTGCGTGAAATCTGTCGTAAGAACAGACTAAAGGACTGTTTTTTGCAAAATAGACTGTAAAATGGATTTAAAATTGATTCAAAAGAATTTTTTTTCTTTACATCTGTACGTATGTACGTATGTTTGCATGCAGATATATCTCCTAATTCAAAATCGATCAGCTGTAGAGCGTTGAAACTTTGTATACTAGACTGCTATAAAATCCATTTGTGCACTTTTTTTTATTTCAACCGGCAACACCAAACGCATATATACATATATATATATCCACCCATTATCCGGCTTAAAAGTCTGTGGCTGACCTTTATTTTCGTAATCGTTGGTCCGTAGTTACGTATTTTCAATTGTGTTTTAAATGATGAAATTTAGCAGTGTCAAATTCTCAAAGAAATTAATTTTCGACAAACAGTGACATCTAACTTTTAATGCTGTCTCCCCGTCCTTATACACTGTCTACCAGTAACTGTGAGTATACTACTCAACTCTCGGGGGGGATTATGCTTTCTACACATCCTTGTATGACGGCTATTGGAATTTTCTTCCAGTAGGCCTGGAGAAAACATGTCAGTTCGTTTCGCCGATATTGGAAGATTGTTGCACCCCCTTAATTCGGCGATCCAACTTGCCCTAGAGGTTCTCGATAGCGTTCAGTTCTAGACTATGGACAGGTCAGTCCATCCGGTTAACCCCTTTATCATCGTACAAATCCATCATAAACCTAGCAACATGACAGCTGACGATGTCATCCTGAAAGTAACATGGGTCCAACCTGTAAAACTACCACAACGTAGGAAGCACGCTCCCATCCAAAATAGTGCAGTAGGCGTCAGTGTTCAGTTTAGCATGAATTTAGACCAAGGGTTCAGCCCATAACAAGAGAAACATCGCCAGATCATAATTCCACCTCGGCTGAACTCTACTGTGGACAAAATGAAATCTGGTAGGAGGAGTTCCTTCAGGAAGACGCAGACCCAGACTCGGCCATGCGAATGGTAGAGGGTGTGTTTTGATTCATTGCTCTGCCGAACTCTTTTCCACAAACAATGCTCCGTGTCGGCGAGCTCTGCACCCCATTAATTGAACAGCGCGATTGGATTTTTTGATCAAAGGGTTATGGGCAGCAGCACGACTACGAAGACCAAGCAGATGTGCTTTCTTACGGATGATAGTCACTGAAACAACAACTCCCGGTTGCATCTTGAAACTTCTGAAGTATGTAGAGTATTTGTTAGGTGCGGTTCTTCCGAATTTCTCGGCAGTGTATCCATCGGTCTTTCTGCCGACTTGAAGCACATTCCGATAATCACTGCTCCCCTTCCATTTCTAAATCATATAGGGCACTATCGAATTTGGGATATTCATCTCAGTAGATATGCTCTTTAATGATCGGCCATTTTTGTAACACCCAAAGATTACACATTTCTCGAAATCAGATATCTCCTCATTTCGTGGTATCTTGCATGCTACGAAACATGCAAGATGCCACCAAGATTTCTTTTCGTACAATGTTGCCATTGCTCAATTTGAAATCTTTGAGTTTATTAATAAAACACTCACAAATGCTTTAGAAAATATGGAATAAGTAATAAAACAATGTTCAAATTCCAAATTTGGGCTTCCAGACCCCCATATTCGAGTGGAGACATACGTTACTCAAAATTTGATGACTCTAGGTACCGTTGTTTTATGACACTGAGAGAAAAACGCATACATTTATGCAGATTATTCATTATTTAATTTCTTTAAGTATAATACAGGACGATAATATTTGCTGGGGACAATTCAAAAAGTGATTCAGACTTTTAAAGTTTTCGAAGCAAAATATCAAAAGAAATTAATAGCACTTCTGGATAACGCCCTTTGGGCTAATAAAAAGTTTGACACCCGTATGGCAAAAATTGACTGGATTATTTAATTTCATAATTTTCAGTTTTTGATGTCAGTTTCGACTGGCCTTGAGGGATATGTTAATTAAGTTAGAATAATTCGAAGGGGAAAATTTTAAATGAAATTCAGCAAAAATTGTGTGTAATTTAAGAAGCCATATAAGAAAGCAATGTGGTATCCATATCAGATTATTTTATTTTATCATAGCGAGTAGAAAACATTCCCAAATATAAGTATAGGAACAGAGAGATCGCATTAAAGTTTAGATGTCGCTCTTTGTCAAAAATATTTTTTTAAAAGATTTGACCAACTTCCAAAACATGAATATTTTCGTTATTGAAACCGCTTCTGTAATTACATGTGTGTGGGTGGCTACGACCAGCGAGTGCAAAAGTAAAGGCTATAATACTTACTTTTAAACCGGGTAAGGATTGGGTATATGTGTGTAATAGTTTAAATTGTATGATACATTAGTTTTGTAAGAATTGCCAGTTTTATTGATACTTCTAAATTACCCGTCAGTTTACATAACAATCTTTTTCAAAATATGTTCTTTTTTGATCGTGTCGAGAAATGACTTTCATATTTGAAAATTTTTAATTATTAATTTAAATACAAATTTTGTACCTATGGTTTTTTTCGCGATTAAAAAATTATTCAAAAATTAAGACGACGACGAAACTCGATCACCCCCAACTTGTTGCGAATTTTTGGGGAGACGGATATTCCTCTTGATAAGTCAACCCTCCTCCGGGAAATCGACAATAATTTGTTTGCTTTTTTATATATACACTGTTCTACCTTATTTGTATATATTTATATATATATATATATACTGTTGTTTTGCTTTTTAAAATGTACAATTTTGATGCATACTGTTACAAATGTTAAACTCCATTTAAATTTTTTAGAAGTTTCTAATAATTTTAACCTAGTCCTCTTAAGTATTAATATTTCCTAATTTCAATTTGCAATATTTTGTAGAATCTTCTAGTGTGTTTTGGGAGCATAAAATGGAGACATGACTGAAAGACGGAGTGGCAAATTCTAGCTATGTCTTGAAAAACCGATAACTGCAGACGAAGTCTATAACAACCTTTTTATTTTAACTAAACAGAACAGAAAATGCATTCATTCGGTGTTTACAATTTAGCCACTAATTGCGTCTAAGTAACTTGAACACAAAATAGTATGTACAAATACAATAAATTAAAGTTAGCTACACGAGTGTCTCCTACTCTATCTAAACCGCTTAATCGCCTGCAGAGCAAAGCCGAACACCTAGAATATCAATATAATCTAAAGTAAGTGGTTACTGCCAACTGCTCAATCACACACCTACTTTCAGACACACGGCATAAATTCAAAATTAGCTCTCCTACACCTCGAACTCTTAAAATCTGCTATTTAAATACTGTTTTCGAACTCATTTAGATCTTCATAGAAGTCATTAAATTTGCATTCTGGAAGGAGATGAAAATCAGAAGGGAAAACAAAGTTTCGTAAAAAATAATTGCTTAGAACAAAATAGGGTCTTTACAATTTTATATTCCTTTTCCTAGGAGATAATCATAAGTAAAGCATTAGCATTCTAAATTTGGTGCTCATACCCTAAATTCATCCTTTCTCCCAAATTCGAGATCATTCGAAATTACGTAACGCTGCTTGAAAAAAGGCAGCTAAAAGTAAAACTGACCAATCATGGCTTTTGATTCATATTTGCATCTACGCAATATAAATTCTGCTTTCCGAGGAATCTGCCATGCAAACATATCTGCGCCGCCTATGCTTCCCTGCCTGAAATGAAGTCACATCTCCTTATCTCTGCATATAAGAAATTATAGTAATTGCTGAGATTTTAAAGAGTATATTGTCTACAAGGAATTATTCTAGTGTGCTTGCAAATCTGCAAATAAAGGTGCTAATTGGCTGAATTTAGTTTGGCATCAACTCTTTCCTCTAGTCTTACCACTCTGCCATCCCGACTGTGTTCCGAAAACATGACATATATATGTTTGGCATTGTTGATTGGAAGAAAAAAAAAGAGAGTTGTACAAATAGATGTTGCAGCAGTCCCATACACAGAATTTAAACGTTCTATGTCTAATCGTTTTTAGACGAGATAAATACATACATACGTACCTATATATACAGACGTCACTGAAAAATCCCTTCTGAATCCTTTTTAAATCCATTTTATAATCCGTTTTGAAAAAATAGTTCTTTATTTTGTCCGTACGTACAGACGCCATGAAAAAAAAACTTATAAAAGGATTTGAGAACTGTCAAAATGGATATTTCCTGTTGAAATACGATACTCGAAGTTCTTCACGATTACAATACGTCCTTTGCTTCGAATAAGGAAGTCAATATAAGAAGTTTGACTCCCGTACGACAAAAATTCACCGGGATACTTAATTTCAAAATTTGCAGTTTTTGATGTAATTTTCAGCTTGTTTTGAGGGATCGGTTAATTAAACTTAAATAATTTGGGGGAGTGCAGGTAAAATTATGTAAAATGTTATAGGCCGTACACGGAGTTTATGTGGCTTTGACATCAGTTTTTTGTTGTGGAGGGAGGGGGTTGCAAACGGCTGCTAATAATGATTCGCAGGTAACTAATCTGGCAAACACATTATAGACTGGAGCAGCTATTCAATTTTAATTTACAAAAAACAAGTAGAACTGCTGCTACATCTCACTACTTACTCTTGTTAGCAAATCTTATAACTCTTTGATTTGATGGAAGAAACGAAATCAATCGTTCAGAAGTAACTACAGCACCAAAGAATGAACTGTAATTAGCCATATGCAACGAAATTAGTTTCTCAAAGAATAAATATCTGGAAAGTTTCAGTTTTTAAGTTGAAAAAAGGTAAGACAAATTTCAATCTAGCCTCGTTTTTCTTCCCTGTCTGAGAAGGTCTTTTTGGAAACAAAAGCATTAATGTCCATTACTTTTTTATCTTTCCTCATACTATTCTTTGTCATCGGTAGGAAAAGGCATCAAGGTTCTTTTAAATGTTCTTTTTCCAGTTTATATCAATGAAATAATACCCCTAGTTAAGTTATACATCAATATTTTTGTCTTTGTTCGTATTTAACAGTAGAATTCCGTGTAGCAGCGATTGTCCTTGTGACGCGCAAAAGTCTCGGGATTTAAAGCAAATCGACAAATCCTGGTTCATAATAGCTTTTGCTATTTCAATTTCGGAATTCCGCATCTAATTCAAATGTTTACAGAAAACTCAGGAAAAACTAAGATCAATTATTTCTGTAATCTAAAAGTTGTTTTTAGTGCCAAACTGTATAAATGAAAATGAACGTCATTCTGGAGAAATAATTCGATTATTGAATATGAAATAACAAAATAAAGAATAATTAAGAAATAAAGTTTCAAATTTAAATATTTATGTTAAATGTTTTTGGATGCCATGAATTTTACAGAGATTCATAAAAAGAAATGACATCAAAAACGTAATCCCTTCAAAGAAAGCCAGAAATTGCTTTACAGGATTCAACTGAAACATTTATCTGTTATAATTGGAAGAATGGAGCAAAATGTCAAGTCTACCAATTTACGTAACGAGCAATACATAGGTAAGATTCTTAGACGACAATTTTGTAATGGAAATACGTTTTACATAACCATAGACTCGGAGCACACTAAAAATTAAACAATTTTACATAAAATCCATGTCAACTAAAAATATGTAGAATTTTTTTATATTGGATTTTTTAACCCCAAACAGAAAACGCGTACAGCAAATAAATCAATAGACTTTTTGTACGTCTGTTAAAAAGTGTAATTTTAAAGATACTAATTTTCATACTTCCGATGTAATCAAAATAAAACAAATATGATGCCACTCAAAAATTTTTCACCCCACTTTTCGTGATATTTTTTACAACAGTTTGCTTTTTACCTCATTATAACAGATTTTTTTTAACTAAAACTTTCTTTCGAGAGTCTCAAGATTCCCGAAAATTGTCGGAAATACAGTCCTGAATTTCGAGAAGTAAACTAATTAACAATTCGGGAGCGTCTCATATTTGTGCGACGGAAACATATTCAGTTTATGTTTTAATGATATTCGAAAGCTCTGAGATTTCGTTTTTAATTTGACGCCTATCAAAAAATTAACACGCCGCTAAAAGGCACGAAACTATGCTCATGCAAAATCGGATCAATCGTCTTAAATCATCCTCATATATCATACATGCATCTCAACATTTCATAGCTTATTGCCATCGTCAATGTAAATAAATATGAACTGTTTTGAATATTTGAACAGAAAAGAAACATAAGGAGACAAAACATTTATGAGATACTAAAATATTTGTAGTCTTTTTGTTGTATTTAAGGAAGACAGCTTTATTTCATAAAATTTCAATGAAGATTACAAAATAAATTAAGTGCAATTTCAGTTATTAATGTCCGAACCTGCTGCGTATGTCGTTCGTCAATCGGAGAACGAACTGACTTTGATTCACATCTGGGATGAGGCGACGGAAAACGAACTGCAAGGAGATTAAATCATATTGAATTTCTATCCTAATGTTTGCAGAAGCGTTGGGGTCACTTGGTGAAACAGAAGCGATCAGACGTTATCATAAAAAAATAATGCTGCCAGAAGCAATAACCGGTTTCAAGAAAAGGATATATTTCTTAAAAATATTTATTTCTGAATTTTAAAAATATAGACATTTTAACAAGTAATCTTCAAGTGAAAATATGGAAGCGAAAGAGCCAGTAAGAAAATTACAAATGGAACATATATAATTATTTGGTGTTCGCATGCAATGATTTAATATTTTTCCGTAAAAACTGTTGTTCCTTTGCTAATGTAATTAAAGAGAATCATCTAACTAAACATGAATCATTGTAGTAAAAAATATTAACCAAAACATATTTCATTACCAGAAAAAGGTTTAAAGTATATACTTGTGAAAGCTTATATTACTTAAATATATTTCACGTCACTTTGGAACCTGAAAAGTATGCCTCTGTCTTAACAAATTAAGTATATCTTGGGATGACTAATGCTAAGTCTTCGGCATAAACTAGTCATAATTCAAGTGCCTGTACACTAATTTTCTAAAATAAGTATGATTAGGAAAAGAAATTACTGCATAAGAAGGAATTTTTGTACAGCTAACAACTCAGGTCTTTTTTATTTAAATGAAAATACAATTAGTCTTGAATGTATTTGAAAATGGTGCATGAGAGATTTTCAGTGTTTGAAGTAATACAAGGTTCACATGGTCGTTTAGGTTAAAATTAAACAATAAAATTGGATTTACTTACCTAAAGACACGATCCATTTCTATTTTAAGAAAGATAAAACAAAGAAATTAAATTTTTATTTATGTAGGACTTAAAAATTAAACAATTTATTCGCTGTGTCTAATTAAACGAGAGATTAATTACTTTTGTTTGGCTAAAAATGCATTATTTATTCATATTTAACTAAAATTAACTTAATGTATTAGTTCTTTAATTAAATAAGATAATGCTTTGCAACATAAATTGGTTCAAAATTGTAGTAAAGTACTGTTTTATATTATATTTACGTTAGCGGAAAAAAAATAGTAAACTATAAGTAAATTAGCCACAAGCTGAATTATTTCTTCGTTAGAAAGGCAATGAATAATGATCATAACTACTGATATTCCGTATAACTGGAATCTAACTAATTGGAATTCTACTGCTCGTTATTTCGGTCACGTAATGGAATTTTTGAACAGAAACACCGTTAGACTCACGTATTTTGATTCGTATGAAAAAGAAAAAGTAAAAATCTCATTCTAAGTGTAATCTGATCTACAGAATAGTAACGAAGATAACTTCTACTAATTTCCTTAAACATACAGATATCTGAGATGCACTTAAGAGCGCAAAAGAAATTGTCAGTGAAATCTAAAAATATTACTAGCAGATATTTATTTTAGAAATATTACATTTCAGCAGTGGCGGCTCGTAATAAGCACTGTGGAACTGCAGCACCCCCTGTTCCCACTTATTATTATTTTTAATATTTAATATAATGAGACCTTTCTTCTTTAATTCTTTCTTTATACTTCTACAATATATAATCCTTAAACTTAATGTCAGTAGCCATCCTCAAGTTTATGAAAAAGGTACGAAAGTTTTTGTATGGAACTGCGCTTCACAAGTCTGTTCTGCGCAAGCGCGCACAGAAAGCAGCACTCGAGCCAGGGAGATAAAACAGCACTGTCGTTCTTGCAGTGCCGAAATTCTGGAAAAGTGATTATTTCTTACTCCGCGCGTGTGGTATTTGGCTGTTCTGCGCATGCGCTCTTAGGAAGCAGCGTACGAGGCTGAGAGGGACAGAGCACTGTCGCTTTTGCAGTGCCGAATCTGGAGTGTCGTTGGGAGCTGGTTCTTTTTTTTTACTCCGCGTGTGCTGTGTTTAAAAATGATACACCATATTCTTGGTTAGATTATTTTTCAGCAATTCTATTTGATTCATTTTTTTTCGGTTCTTTTATTTTACAGAAAACTTTAACCATGTCCTTGTACCCTCAAGTAATAAATTCTATGACTGTAAGTGAACTTCAAGAGCTTTCGTTTTCATGCGCTTGCAATGCTTTCAATATAGAAAAATTTCCTCAATTGTCATCCAGAGATCAAGGAGAAAATTATTGATCTCTTCGCGCAAATTAAAAAAGAAGAATGGATTTCATTTTTAAATGAATAGGTAAAGCTTGAACTGTAACAATTTAAGTTAAAGTAATTAAGAAATGTTTATTTTTCTTTTGTAAAATTTCATGGAAGTTTCAAAAATAAATTTTCTTTTTATACACGTTTGTTTCCTTTTACACAGGTTTAAAACAAAGGTTAATTTTTTTTGGAACAGCACCCCCACTAATTTTAGCTACCAGCCGCCACTGCATTTCAGTTACGAATTTAGCTTTAAAGCTAAATTTAGCGTTCTTAAAAATATACTGTTTTTCAGTATGTTATTAATACGTGTTATTATTAATTTAGAATTCAAACAACAAAAATCAGCTTTTATATTTACAAATTTTCAGAGGACTAGTTTCGATGGTTTTACCGAACCAGCCACCTCAGCGCAAATGAACGAGATAAGATATAGTGATTAGACAAGATAAGATTGGACAAGACTTAAATTACGAGCGCCATCTATTGATGAAAAGAGAACTAAAACATAATTTCCATAACCAACATAAGAGAACCAAAACATACTAATAATAAAACATAATTAACTTAAAGTCTGAAGGCAAAGATGGATTGAAATTGGGGTAGATAACTAGAACAGAGCGATTTTTTTTAATGTGAAACGCCTCTAAAAAATCTAATTCACCAATGAAGAATATTTTCTGAATAATTTCGGCTGCAAAAAAAATAAAAGCGTGATTTTCGGACCAACAATGCTGGGCAACAGAGGACTTCTGTGTTTCCTTTTTTCTAAGATATGCCTCGTGTTCCTTAACGCAGAATTTAAAGGCTCATTTAGATTGGCCAATGTAAATTAAACCACACTGGCAAGGAATCATGTAAATACCTGAGGAATTCATATCCGGAATGGGGGTCCTTGAGTGTGGAACTTTATTGATAGGAGAATAAATGACCCGAAAGTTAAATTTCTGTAAAATAAGTGTAATTTTATAGCTAATTGATGGAAAGAAAGGAATGACAACAGAATTCTTATAATCTTCTAAAACAAGAATGTGCCTTTTGGTGTGTTGAGGTGAGAATTTTCTAACTGCTTTTAGAATGGGTTATTATGTTGCAAACCTACGTAAACACTTGATTCTTAAGAAAACATTAACTGCCGGAATTAATGCAAATGCCATCCTATGAGTTTAAAAAGCTATTTAATTTCATTTAATAACATTCATAAATCATATGAACCAAAAATTAAGTCGAATACCATATACCTCTATATTACGGAAAAGCATTTGCTAATCATAAACATGTGTTAAGTAAAAGTTTTCAGCGTATTGTCTTCCTCTTCGATATCCAGAAAGGTTTTAGGTTTCATATATAATTCTTTCTTTTAACTTAAACATTATCCTTCTTTTGCGCAATATCTAACAAAAAGTCTCCAGTTGTAAGAAAGAAGAAGAAAAGTATTTTCGATAGTCAGAATATTCTAGCAACTATGCCCAGAGAAAAACTATTCAGAACGAAGCTATTTTGGAAAAATTGCAATTATCGAAACTTTGGGAGTACCGGATGGCAGCGGTTAACGAACCCAATTTGTGGTGCGTCCAGGTTGCGACAAGGGCCCTTAAGACATTATAGGATTTCCACAATGGGTAATATTTCAGCTAAAGTGCTTTAACTTTAGGGTATAAGTTGCAGTCGTCTACCCACAAGACTAAACTTCTGGCATAGAATAAAAGAGATTTTAATGAAACTAATAAGTACATGTAAAAATGCAGTTCCATGCTTGAGTTGTTTTCATCAAGCGAATCCTATTTTTCACGATCCTTTTTGCGTCGAAAGAATTGAAATGATTCTTTCTGCTTTGTGGCTTTGTGTACATGAGAGTTTTGAGTTACTAGACTGTAAAATCAGTAAACTACATATTTTCTTCTATTTTTTACGTGTTTTGAATAATTTGAAGAGAAATAAATTTCTAAAATCAATGCGGAAAGTAATTGTTGTTTTAAAAATGTCAAAGAATGCAAAACTTCCTTTAGATAACTGTGCATTAAAAGTAAAGTAATTTCGGCGTTGAAAGCAGCAAAATTTGAAGTACGTATTATTAATACTGGAAGAATAATGAATGTGGCTTCTTTTGTTAGTCTGAAATAATGAAGCCAGACGCAAAAAAATACTTTGATAGTTTCTCAAGTAGTGAAAAGTTTCGTAGTTAATATAAAACAAGAAGTATTTTCGACAGTCTGGAATTTCATAGCATTAAAGCATTCTTCTCTTTTACTTTCCATTCTTTATATTATTTCTTTCATTTTCAGGAAACATTTAAACTTAAAATACAAATGTAGAAAACATAGTCAAGTGTATTATAGCAATTGTATCATTACAAAAAGCGGGATAGGAGGTCTCCAGCTGGATGAAGGTAAGTTATGTCTCTTTTCACGATAACAATCAATTGTTATAACATCCTTTTTCTTTAAGGTATTAGGTTCGTTACAACGAAGGTGGTCGAACCGTATAAGGTATTTCTCCAGCCTTTTTCACATGGCTTTGTGGTGTAGTGGTCAGCACGCTCGACGCGTATTCGAGACGTCCGGGGGTTCTAACCCCGGTGAAGGCACTCCTCATTTTTCATGACTCCTGCTTCGAAATGCTCTAATGATCCACAGTGGCGCCCGAGCTATAAAAGGTGGTGGATGACGATTCTCCAAGCATGAGCAATGCAAAGGCATTGCTCATTTTTCATGACTCCTGCTTCGAAATAACCTAATGCTCTACAACTGTCATTCAAAACTCATGTTTCATTTTCGATATCAAAAAGTATTTGTTAGTATTTAATTTATTTAGGCATAAGGGAATACATGGTTAAATATTATTACGCTTTGAAATAATCAAATAGTAATAAACAAAACAGTATGGATTTTGTAAACACAGAAGACAAAAATATTATCCTAAAATGAGATAGCAGTGTTAATGTGCACTTAATCGGCATTATGAAATTGTTTCAAAATACCTATGAAAGCAGAATTTTCTCAAAAAAGTTGTAATAAAAATCAAATACGAAACATCAATATTTCTAAAGATAACATAAAAATAATTAATATAGCAAATAGAAAAAAATAACAATCATTAACTTTTAAATGCCGCTAGAAACGCACATGAATGTATGCTGGTGTTTTCTGAATTTCTGTTTAAATTCTAGAAGATTATAACCTTTCCTCATTTGCTCTTTCCTGTATAATAAATTCGTAGGACTTGACAAGCTCGAATTTGCAAAGTTTGGTTGTTTTAAAGATTCCTGTTGTCAAGTATTTTCAGTTTTTATTCAAAACCATCTCTCATTTTCTTTGTGTCTTTCATGCTTAGTGTTTTAGTAATACATTTACTTTTACAGTGTTGTATTTGCAAGGCAATGTCAATATCAAAAGTAAGAAAAGAATCTTTAACCTCATTTATGCTTCACTTATTCATTAATAATTTTATTCAGATTTATAAACGTTGATTAATGCTGAACGGCTTGTAAGTTGCCAAACTGTATGAAGTTATTCAAGTTTTCGGTACCTGGCGCTATTCAACAGGCTGATCACATAGGTTTAACATAGTCTTTTCTATGTGATGCAAATGCTATCCACCTTTTCTAATGTTGTAAGATGTTTCTCGAAGAAGGTACTTTTTCCTTTACGTATGCATTCTTGCATAATTGGCCGTATTTACTAATACATATGGGTTATGCAAAACTATAAGAAATGTATACACAACAACATTTAATTTCATGTAAATATGAATTCTGTATAATTCTATCGATTCATATGCTTTAGAACTGTTTGCTGATAATTCGTAGAAGTCTGTCATTTAGACAACATTGATTATAGTGTCACTGGATCCAGAACCACTATTAGAATCACAGTTTTCTAGACTATTTTCACAGGTGTTGAGTCTACCAATTTGCCACTGCAATGATCTAAAAACATTAATCACATTCGTTTCTTTAATTCAAATTGATTTAATCAATTTTAATGATATTTTGAAGGGGTTAAAGTACTGTAAACTAATGCAGATTTATAGGTTTTAGTTACTGATGACATTAAAAATACCGTGATTTGTTTCTCGTGTGCAGTTTATATTTTACTGTGATTGAATCAACCCTTTCTTGATTATTCATTTCATAAAAATGGTAAAAGAATGTTTTGTTAAAATAATGTCCAAAATAAGATTTAATACTATGATTTCATTAGCAATATTATTTATACATATATAAAGTACTTAAATTAAAGTAATATGCTGATGTTATATTAGTGCCTTTTCAGGGCACCAATGTTATATTAGTGCCTTAGAAGAACACCAAATATAAACTAGAGCTTTTAGTGGTTAGTGCATTAAAATAAAACATTTATGTGCGTTGTGATTAATGATTTAAATGCCCGAACAACCCAATGAATACTGGTGTTGATGTCATGTATAGTTTACCAGTAAGTAAAATAAAATATTATACTAAATTTGCTCCCGGGAGTAAAAAAAAATAATGTACATTTTAACATTTTTTTTGCATATTAATATTAGAATCCAGTAGGATTGGACCTTAACATTTTAAATTTATATTAATTTAGAAGTCAAACAAAAATCAGCATAATATTTTCAAACTTTCACAGGACTAGTTTCGATGGTTTCACCGAGCCACCATCTTCAGCTGCAAAACCGTGCAGTGTTGGCAAATAACAATCAAAGTTAATAATCTAACCGAAACAAATCCCAAGGCCATAGAAAAAAAAATGGAACTTAAGAAGTGGCGTCAAACTGCTGGGACCAGCCCAGCAAGACCTCCAAAAAAAAAAAAACAAGGCTATTGAAACAAGATAGTTAAAATCCAGGACAACATGATCACTACTTCATATGCCTAAACATGTAAAATACCAAACTGCGAAAAGAAAAAAAAAATCAAACAGAAAAATCAACACCAATGAGTGCACATGGAAAATCAACATCTGAACTGAAGCAGGTAACCACACAGTCAGAATTTCCACAAACAAGAAAATGTACAACAAAAAAAAATTGCCACAATTTAGAGAGAAAACCAAACTGCATCAAATTTCACTAAGATGTGAGTGCAATCAAACACTACTTCCGTGAAGACACAAAATAGTTTCCAAAACAATTCCAGTTTCCGGAGAGTAATCAAGCACTGAAAATGAAGTGTATGCATTGCACGCTACGTAGCAATCAAAGCATGACACCCACCAACAAGACTACAAGAACTGCAGCCACAGAATGCAAAAGCTCGCAAGAAGGAAGTGCGTAGACTAAAAAAGAAAAAAAACTTATAAACACTTCAAATCACAACACCTAGACATACACTAAGCTTCTAGAGCAATCACAATTTGTCAGATAACCACAGTCTCAACCAGAAAACAAGAAAACCAAAAGGAATTTGAAAGGCAACCAACTTGAGAACAGAAACTCAATACCAAACTCGAACGGAATAAATTATTCTTAAAATCGCAAAAATTCTTACAAAATCTCCAGAAAGTAAACTCACATATATAAATTTTAATTTCGCGAAATCAAGTTTATCTTCCCAAAACAAATTTTCACGTCCACTTTTAAGTTCAATCAGCAATGCTACAAGTTCAACCAAGATTTAAATTCAAAACCTAAATTTACTACAAGCAACTTTTAAGTCTGAAATTAACAAGTCAGAACAACTAAACTCACGGTTAAAAAAAATCTTTGCACCAATCCACTAGTAAACTTCAGAACAAAAACTACAGTTAAAGAACGTGACAATCCGACCAAGCAGTAAAATAAGTTCAATTCACTTTTAACCAGAATTCTAAACTTTTCCAAAGAAATCCTAACCTTACACATGCTCTCAAAAATTCACAGTTCAAACTTCCTTTGAAACACAACTAAATTTTTTTAACTCTGCGATCAAATACTTATAAACAGAAATATTATTCGCAACTCAAAAAAATTCCTAAAAGTAAAAGGTAGAAATACAATTACTCAAAAGCCAAATTAGGACATAAACAAGCTGTTAAGCCAAAAAATTGAGCTAGCTACAAAACCTATCACTGATTTCCCTTGACATTGAATCCTAACGAAAATTACATTAACAAAAGTAACAATTCCTTTACTTAAACAAAATTCAAAATTTTCAAAGTTATTTCACTCAGTCACATAGGTTCAAATTCAATTAATACCTTAAGAGCCTTTAAAACTTTAAATCCTAACACAGCCTGACGTGAACTTTATTAATGAAAAAAAATCATTAAATTTTGCAATCAACCAAAACACACTAGATCCAAAATAAGTGTAAGGTAAATTAGATATGCACAACATGCCATTGAATTATACTCAAAACACAACTGAAATGAAAACTAAATAGTGCTAATATGCATTCAATCTCATGACTCACAAGAGCCAGTTGTAAAAATTTCTATGCTGAATTTATGAAGAACAAATATATCAACAGTTTTTTGATAGCAAGCCATTCAGGCATTGTAGCGTGTATTTGTTTGTTTTGATTAATGAAAAAAAAATCATTCAAATTTGCAATCAACCAAAACACATTAGATCCAAAATAAGTGTCAGCTAAATTAGATATGCACAACATGCCATTGAATTATGCTCAAAACACAATTGAAATGAGAACTAAATAGTGCTAATCTGCATTCAATCTCATAACTCACAAGAGCCAGAAGCAAAAATTTCTATACTGAATTTATGAAGCACAAATATATCAACAGTTTTTGATATCAAGCCATTCAGGCATCTAGCATGTATTTGTTTGCGTTGAACAATTAAAGTCCCAAATCAATGTGTCAAAAGTACGCATCTCTAATACACCTATCAAGAAACATCAATGTAAATATGAACTTAAAATTAATACGAGACTGTGTATCGGAAATTCTAAAGATATGCTCAATTTAAAATTATTTTGCAATATTGGCTCTTAAACTGAATTTCATGACTTAAGTGCGAAGAACATGATATTTAATAAATAAAGGTAACACACAAAGTGTTAAAAAACACCCCTTTGGACGTAATTTAAAATCTGAAACCTTTCTTATTTTCTTTTTTTTCACCGTAGTGTACATAATATTTAATGCCAATTTTAAATTTAATTTTTAAAATTACATTAAAAGCAGATGAAATCTTTAAATAGTTTTTAATATTATTTTTATTTCCGAAGAAAGATTATAAAGAGTTATCTCAAACCCTCATGCCTGTTATCGTAATGTAAGCGATTAAGATAGCACTTGCAGATTCCTGATTCGAGTTTCGGAGAGTGTCCAATTTATTTCTTACATTTCCTGCTTCCGAAATTCTAACAGGCTTCTACAAGATACTGTTCTAACTGTTATAAAACTGTTGATATAAAAACGTAACTGTTGATATAAAAACGTATGAAAATGCTTTTCATTTAATATAACGATCAAGACACAAATGTCAATTTTAAATGAGATTTCAATCTTAAGTAGCATACTTAAGACAGAAAGAGCTTTCTGAAACGTATTTTAAGAACAATACTTAATTAAGGTTAGGTTATTCAATTATGGCAAAGCACATGAGGGCTATCTGCTTAAAGGGAGGGATGCCTTCGTGGAGGACTTTTTAAGGGAAACTGGCTCGTATACACGTTACACATGGGGAAAACCACGAAAACGCCCATGCAGCCAGCCCGTTCGCGGGATTCGAACCTCGGACAGAACTACCAGTGTTCAAGTGTTCATCGTCTTTACCGCTCGGCCGCTGGTGGGCTACTTAATTAAGGAAAACACTAAGAGTTAAGAAGTGTTATGAACAGTTCGCTCATTCTATAATACGAATAGCAGCAGACAGTTGTAATTATAATGTGTGATAAGAAAAGACGAATATCGATGTTTTTAAAATTATATTGTCTTAAAAAAGATTTCAACCTTTGAAACATTTTCCTAAAACGTATTTCAGTCATTTTTGAAAATTGGAAAGCCCGAAATTCTTTATTGCATTCGAGTTGCATTTTAATTGTACTTCATCATGTCAGTATTACAGCCAGAAAATCTATGTGCGTAATTTTTAAACTGCATCGATTTCATATTTCCAGAAAGTTTTAACAAATGAAAAGGAAATTTCATTTCGACTGTTATTCTTTAGATTTTATTTTTTATTCTTCACACAAACGAAAAGCAAGTTTTAGAGAGATAACAGTGTTTTTATTAATCGCTTTTACAATGCAAGTTGTGAATCTAAGATAAAGCCCGTTGCATAAAATATTACCTGTTGTTTTAAATGTAGCTATTAACAAATTTTTTCATTTTTCATTAAAACTAAATATAAGATAGGAGCTTTATGGATAATCACTAAACAATTATTATTCTCATATTTGCGCATGAAAAGTAACATTTAGTGATGCCAGTTGATAATTACGAAAAATTAATATTGCTTATAGAAAATTTCATGATTCTGGCGCAGACAACTGTTAAAAGTTCAACAGAACAGCACAGGAAATTAATATTTTCCACAGCTCGCTTGTGTATTGGTCTCAGCTGCTAGACTTTATTATATGCGGCTTAGTGTCTGTTTGTCGCGGATAGTTTATTGGTTGCTTGCTTAACTGTACTAGTCAATGGAGTGAAGTTGCCACGGCATTCAAATAGTAAAATAAATTTTATCGCAATAGTTTTCATTGTTTTAATTAAATTATCATGGTATTTAAATATTTTTAATTCATACAATTGTTGCTTATTATGCATTTAACTATATTTACATATGAATTACCTAGAAACTTGCAAACGTTGAGAAATTAAAGGAGACGAAACCAACTAACGAGTTGCGCGTAGGTAGGTTTACCCAAACTCTTATGCTAAATACCCTTTCGCGTAAAGAGTTTAAAATTTTGCCCGATTTTATTCCGACATTGTATTTTAAACTGAATTTTCAGCTGAACGCAAATTGAGCGTGTCAGGGGGAAGATGAACATTTGTTTGCATTAGCAATCAACTGTTTTACATGAAAATTACATCTTAGCGTAATTTCTTTTAAGAATGCCTCCTAGAAAATACAGCACTGAAGAGGAGAGAAAAGGAGCTAAAGCTGCACAAAACCGACCTTCTCGACTAAAGAAACCACTGAGCAAAGAAAGAAATGTACCGCCAGTGGTTTCCTTCATTGCATTCTACTTTTAGCAATTAAGCAAGTAGAAGGGGGAAACCCCGTGGGGCAGTAAGTAAAGGGACGTCCTCACGGCCTGATCTGGGTAATTCCATTTGAATTAGCAGACACCTTTACACAAATCATTTTAATTACAATTTATAATATCTGGAACATTGGTCATTTCGTATGACCGCCGGGTTTTCTAGTTATATTATATTCAGAGTCAATACTGTACTTACGCTTTGTTTCAAAATGCTCTGTGTAGTGTTTACAACTAAATAAATCATCTGGCTATTTCAATTGTTAATGCAAGAACTGTCATTTGGCAAAGCGAAAATAAATTCGCCTTTTATAATTGCGTTGAATTACAAATTTCAATCTCTTGTCCTATTTAGGTAATAATAAAAAGAATCTGACGTTGATACCGCATGACTTCCTTATATGGTCTATTAAAACATACACGTTATTTTGCTACATTTCATTTAAAGTTATTTCTTAAGATTTCATTACAGATATATTTCGCATTCAATTAATTCAGTTCTCATTTCGCGGCAAAGCAAAAATACATATAAACTAAAAACACATTCATTCATAATTGCAAAATAAATAAAAACATAAAGCACCAAATACAGTTTAAACAATTAAAAATAAAGAGAAGGAAAATCTAAAAGGTTTCAGACTTTAAATTATTTTAAACTGCATTTGGAATGACGGTTTCCAACTAAATAACGTAAGATGAAAAATCGTCTGCTTAATTCTCATCGATTTAAAAGTCAACTCCACAGCCAAAGCTTTTTAACTTGAGAATTATTTCAACTTTAAAAAAATAAAGGTAAATCTGAAATATTTCATATTTTTAATTACGTCTAAAGGGCCGTTTTTTTAACATTTTGTGTATTGCCGTTGTTTATTAAATATCATGTTCTTCGCACTTAAACCACAAAATTTAGTTCAAGAGCAATATCGCAGAATAATTTTATATTGAGCATATCTTTAGAACTTCCGATACACAGTCTCACGCGCTGGTGATTTTTTTTTTTTTATGTACAACGTTGCTATTGCTCGCTTTGAAATCGTTGCGATTGTTAATCAAAAATTCGTTAAAGTTTTACAAAAATATGAAATCGATAATAAAACAAATTCCAAATTTTAAATTTGGGCTTCAAGATGCCCATATTCGCAATAGGATTACGTTATTACGTTTCACATTTGATGGCTCTAGGTACCGTTGTTTTATCACAATGAGAGAAACGTACATACATTTATGCAGATTCTTCATTATTTAGTTTCTTCAAATATAATACAAGGCAATAATATTTGGTGGCAACAATTTGAAAAGTGAAACAGATATTCACAATGATTCGATGCAAAATTGCAAAACGAAAACAATAGTCCGTCAGGAACAAAGCCCCTTTGAACTGAACACAATTTTCCACTGAAAATTAGAGTTTTTCCTGCTAAAATTATAGTTCTACAGTTAAAATTAGAGTTAAGGAAATAATTCGACCAGCGTGAAAGAAGGGAGACCTTTCAGTGCATACAACTATTGTAAGCATTGTACTTTCGTATTGCTATGCATATTGACTAAAGGCATAAAATCCTAACCGGAGCCTAAAAACTACATACTTCAATCACGTTTAAAGAGAAAAATGCATTATTTAGCAACACATAAGAATTAAAAACCTAAACTCACCGAGATAGGTAACAGAGTGGGAATATATATATATAGAGAGAGAGATACAGATATAGATATTTACATATGACTGGTGCAGCCGATTCTAACGAAAAGGGGGGTGCATAACTGCATGTTATAACAGTCCCATGTACAAAATTTCTAAGTTCTTGGCTACTCGTTCTTGAGTTATGCGAGGTACGTACATACGTACGTACAGACGTAAAGAAAAAAATCTCTTCTGAATCCAGTTTAAACTCATTTTACAATCCGTTTTGGTAAAAACATTCCTTTATTCTATCCGTACTCATATTAAGGCAAAAAACACCGTTCAAAGTTTTCGAGAGCGGTCGATATGGATATTTTCGTTAAAATATTAGACCCGAAATTTTTCACGCTTACAATACTTCCTTTATTCGTACAAGGAAGTAAAAACGAAACTGAATTTCATTAAATTAAATTAATTAATTGGTATTTTTAATGCAATCTCCGGACTAAAATTATTTTTCTGCTTTTTACTCGTACATTTATAAATAAGTTGCTGTCACTATCCAATGGACAACTAGGCAGACATTTCTGACTTTCACATTAATTTTAATAATTAATTATGCGTTATACTTCCACGCAGCTAACAAAATTTGTTCCAATAACACTCTCTGGAATAGAAAAGACAGACAACATTCTCTATTATCAATCTTAAACTAATACATCTTGTCAGAAAAGACACGGAGTAAAATAAATTGCTTGACTTGACTGTCACGTATGGAAGAAAGAATATGGGCCTGAAGAAAGTGCCTCTGACTTTCCTGTAATAAGATATGCTGGTGATAGTTATACATTTTTGCTCTGGGTGAATATAAAACAGCGCAAGTTAAGGCGAAATATGAAACTGATGTATGGAGTTGATCCATCAAGCTGACGTAATGCAGAAGCGAAAAATTTGCCGAACGTTTTCAGATATAACTTCAGTATTTTTGCTTTTATTTTACTTAGAATACAGTATACTAGTTACGCTGAAGTTTTGATTTATAACAGTTGTAGATGAAACACATTAAAAGGATATGGCTTGTAATATTGCGGCTTGTAAGGGAAAAAACTTCATAATTTTTAATGTCTAATTTACTCAGCAATGATTGCCCTGCCTCGTGAGGAACATGCTCATCATATTGCATTTAAAGAACACCTATGTTAAAAGGAATATTTTGATACAGTTCTACAGCTTTTCAGATATTTTAAAACAATGAAATTTTTAAAATTATGTAGCGCACGTTAAAAATGTAATTTTGACAATTATATTTCTATTGTGCGCGTATGTTCACTAATCGGTATGTTAAATAGTCAATACAAATTAAGTGAAACTTTCAAAGAATGATAAAAATATTTTTGATATAACCAAATATTTAAGGGGATTCATTTCCTTTTGAATTACTTTTAGTTTAAGACCTTCCGTCTACGTTTTATGAATATCACTATGTGTGTTTCTAAGACAAAATATTTTAAGCTGAAAAAATTTGTTCCCAGTAATAATTTTTAAATTAAAATTTAACATTTGAAATGTCTTTCGTCGTAGCAATTAAAATGTCTTTCGTCATTTAACAATTAAAATGTCAAAGAAAAATTTAGCAATTAAAATGGCTTTCTTCTCCTACAATTTTCAATGCTTTTGCCCCAAATTTTGTTATTGTATTTATTATTCTTAATAATTTTAATGATCGATTTTGCAATAAATGAATTAGTTTCTGAGAAAAAATAAAAAACACATTTTTATTTAAGAAAAATGTGATCAAATGTGATCTCAATCACATTTACTCTTCCAATAATTTTTCTTTTCACTCTTTTGCAAAACTCGTCCTTGTTTCTATTAAGTATATAATTTTTAACAAACAGTAAAAATACTAAATAATTTAGTCCATATCTGCATAAGTTTGAGGACTTTAACTAAAAGGATATATTGAAAAAATGGAAACTGAGAAATCTCAGTTTAAAGAATGTAAACTATCTGAATGGTCATTAAATCATTTCAAATTTCTTAAACATTAGGTTACTGAATTTCATTAGAGCTGCATATAAAATAAAACTTAGTACTGTTGAATTGGTTAACATAAATATCAATTAATTAAAGCTTTTATTTAAAACCTTACCTCGCAGAAAAAGTGCAAAAAAAAATTATAAAGTGCAAATAAAAATTTTTTTTTACCTGTTTTTGTTTTTTTTAAACACGTTCAAAACAATTTTAATATATGAATTAATTATAATATATTTTCTAAAACACTTATAATCAATACCAATAATATTATTATTTTATTCATTTTTTCTAATAGCAAAATTTTAAATTTGAACAGACATAAAACCTTTTATCTAAAACCACTCAGCAGCATATGTGATTTCTCCTGTGCTTTTAGCCATTTGTTTTCGTAGATAAATCTCATGTTGAATTAATTTAGCTGTACTTTAATTAATTAAAGAATTTAATGTTTGTTACAGCATTATTTCAATAATGCTAAAAACTTGATCACCTGTTCGTGTCTTATCACAAAGAATTTCAGTTGTTGAAGAAGCATAACAGATTGATATTACACAAAATATATATATATATATAAACCTGTAATTTTAAAGGCGAAAAATATTTTTTTTCAACTTCACTTTGTATATAAATAAATTTAGTTTACACATATAAATAGAGTTTTCTGATAGTTTCAGTTATATTTAATTACATTCCTTAGCATACCTTCTCTTTTACACTGATTTTTAATAAGTTACTGAAACAATTAAGAAGTGAAAAAATAAGACTTAGGGTATGGGGCATTTAAAGGGCTGTCAAAATTTGTAAAAACTCTTTTTACACCATTTATTATCGTTAGATCGTTTCAAGATTTCTCTTCAGTAAAATAATTTCTCTTCAGAGTAGTAAGGATATTAATGTATTTTTTGGCAAAAAACGTAAAGAATCGGTGATTTCATAAAGTTCTATTAATCCTCTGACTAGGCAGGATTTTTACTAAAGCACAAATTTCCCAAAACTGCTATGAGAAAAAAATTATTTTCTTGATTTTCATTCAAAATTTCTTCTTGTATTTTATACCTGGATTTGTGTACTTTTAATATATTAACTCAATTTATTTAACATATTTCAATATGCACGTATATATACTTTCTTACAGATATCATAAAAATATTCTATGACGCATATATACGGTCTTGCCGGTTAGAGAGTCATATTCATTTAACCATGAGAAATTCGATTTTTATTAGAACTTTGAGTTAACAGCAGGTCTTAATGTCTGAAAATACACATATATGACTAAATATTTGAAATGTATTGCTTTCAAGGCAATGTTAGCTGGGAACGTATTTTTTTAAATACATTTAATATACTGTGTGTTATTTATGTGATAAAATAACTGTAATTCTCATATCTGCACATGATGTCTGGAAAAATATTTACAGTAATTAGTTTAAATGAGTAAAAAGCTAAAGTGTTAGATAATAGCAATAATAATAATAAATTGATGTATAAATATGTAATAATATGATGTATTGATAATAAATATATAATTAAAAGAGAAATCATTAAAATCATTGAGAAATTAATGATAAGTGTAACTCATTATAACTCATTATTTTTCATGAAATATTCATTTTGCATTTCTTACCTTCCGCAACACAATTTTTGTCAGATATCCTTCCTGACTAAACAGTGTTGATTTAGATTTTTGATCGAGAAGATATTAATAGCACAATGTTATACCGTCTAACTCTGAAGCAAAATAAGAATGTCATCTAAAACTGCAAGTATTTAATTATTTTAATTTTATTAATAGTGTACAAGAGAGTAATAGCTATAGAGAAATTATATAGAGAAGGATTTATATAATAACAAATATACTGTTAGAAGAACTTTTAGTAATTATACACTCATGTTTGTGAAAATTGCAACACCAAGAAGGAATCGTCATAATTGAATGCAATTTAATACACAGTTGAGTGGTAGTGGTACAAATAAATGATTAAATGTTCAAAGCAAACAAACAAGAACAAGAGATCAGAATCAGTATTTTGTGTGGCCACCACGCGCCGCAATAAGTGCTGCTACACGACGTGGCATGGAGTCAAACAAAGTTTGAATGTCTGACTGAGGAAGAGCATTCCATATCGTTTGTACGCGTACCCAAAGTTCGTCTGCAGACGCAACAGGACGAGGATCACGAGCAAGACGCTGACCAATGACATCCCACACATGTTCAACTGGCGACATATCCGGGGAACACGCAGGCCAAGGAAGAAGCTGTACCTGCTGCGCTGCAAAGAAGGATTTAACAATCCGAGCAGTATGAGGGCGGGCATTGTCCTGTTGAAATACAGCGCCTGGCAAGCTTTGAAGGAAGGGAACAGCTTCGGGCTGTAGAACTTCACGGATATACCGGTTGCTGTTCAGATTGCCCACAATTCGTAGCAATTGAGATCGTCTATGATATGCTATGGCGCCCCAGACCATAACTCCGGGTGTTCGTCCACTGTGGCGTTCGATAATGCACTCCGGAAGGTGGCGTTCACCGGCATAGCGTCTGACACGAATGCGGCCATCATGGTACCACAAATTAAAGCGGGATTCGTCAGAAAACACGACATGCTGCCAATCAGCACGCCAGTCTCTATGCTGATTGGCCCATTGTAGCCGCAGGCGGCGATGGTCGTGCGTTAGGGGGATCCTGTATAAAGGAGTCCGTGCGCGCAGTCCACACTGCAGCAGACGTCTACGAATTGATGAAGCACACAATGAAACACCTGTAGCTATTGACCACAGTGCTGCCAATTGTCTAGAGGAAGCTGTACGGTCCGTCCGCGCCATGCGGACCAGGTGTCTATCATCGCGAGCTGACGTCACATTTCGGGGTCCACTCCCGGATTTCCGAGTTGTCCGACACTCGTCCGTCCACTGCTTCCAAACGCGCATCACTGTGCTGCTGTTACGCTGCACACGAGAGGCTACTGCACGATACGACAATCCAGCTTCACGAAGGCCGATGATTCTCCCTCGTTCAAACTCTGTAAGTTGTTCAAATCTCGCTCTCTTTCGTCGACGAGGCATAAGTACAGATTGAGTTAACGTTTACCACTAGCAGATAACCACCGATAACCATACACGCCTCGCTACAGCCATCTATTTATTCGGATCCATCAGCCGTTCAGAGGGCGCTGCTCAGCATACGCATGCGCTACGGATTTGCAATTCTAATCATTTGCATATCATGCGCTACTTTGCATTTCCTGAAAATTTCAGCTCACTCGCGTAAGTCCTTCATGGTGTTGCAATTTTCACAAACGTGAGTGTATTAATGGTATAATTTTCTTCTTTGCGGGTTTCGTTTCCACAAAAGCTAAAAACATTCAAGTGGTCGCGCTTTTGTTAAATGTATAATAGGCAATAAATGTCTAAATGGGACCTCAGAAAAAGGCATTTTTAACTCAGATTTGAGAAATGTTATAAATGTAATCTATTGTTTCAAAAACTACGAATTTACATAGTATATTATTGTCAAATCATTTTAAAAGTTAAGTCAGATACAATGCATGGTAAGATACGTGCTGCCCACTGTGTTAAATAATTTACGAAATAAAACTAATGTGTTTTCGTAAGGGATATAGTAGTGTTATTTTATACTCCATCATTAAGTCATATTAACTATCTAGATCTGATAAAGCTCACTTCAGTATAATTTCGTAACTTCGGCTCGTCATAAACAAGCTGCGTACACTATCTGTAACTAAACACTGTTTCACTTACACCATAAATAGCGCAAGTTAGATGCGTAGATACTGTAAGACGACTTTTACGAGCAATGAAGTAATAAGTTAATAATATTGGAAGCATTCAGGATACTTCATATCATGCATTTCATCGTTAACTCTTTGAACACTTATGTAGCAGATGTATTCAGCTAAAAGTTTTAATTTATTCCTGTAGTTCAGTAATCGTAAATCAAAAGTTTTCTGTATAATGATATTTTAATGATCCAACAAATACTGCTAAATTCCATTCTCGTATTTGCAATTAAATATCAGTTACGAGAAATAAATATGCGCTTTAGAATTTTATTTCCTGAGATGTCAGACTTCAGGCAAGTTAGTACGCGTCGCTTGTTCTTACTAGATGCAGCTTTTAAAGGGAAAATTGTCTGATGATAAAAGATCAGTCCTTGAGAAATGTTATGATTTTACAAAAAGAATTTACAGTATGGATGACAGAAGCTTCAATAATAAGAGAAGTTAATAATTAGTCTCAGCTGCATGAAATTTGTAAACTGTTTAAGTTTTACGACATTTGCAATGCATGATAAGTTTATAATCTCTAGTTTATAATCTTTATCCATCGAAGAGAATGCACACGTACTATAGATTTGAAAGGTATTTCTGATTCACTTACACATCTACGTATGTTAAATAATACTATCTTATATCGACTATTAAACATACAAACCCTATGTCTGACCCTTATCAATGGAAAACATCTGATTAATTCTATTCATTTGAGCTGCTAGAATTGAGACATACTTTTGTAATTCCTATATTTAAAAGTGGTTGAAATATTGTTATCGAATATGAGAATCAATTTCAGCATCAGTATGGCATCAAAAAGTGAATTCTGGAAGCACATTTCAGAAATCATGCTTCTATAGACGGGTAAGATAAGAATGATAAACAACTTCTGATTTCTACCTGAAGGCAAGAAATTATAAATTTCTCTTTGGACTGAAATTTTGCGTAGCTACGCCTTTATAAATGAGGAAAGCCGTTATCAAATATAGGCAAATAATGACTCTAACGTTTTATCATTAAATTTATTATCAGTTTCCTAACCTTCATTTTAATAAATACAATGCAGTAATATTTTTGAGTATTTAAAATTCGAAATCGAAATTAAAGATACTGTATTGAGAGTAAAAAAATATAGTAAAATTAGTAAAGAACTAGTAATACTGAAATTCAAACTCCAAAAATTATACATTTTATAATAGAACTGTGTCTAATGTTCACTATACATAAATCTGTGATTCCTGTGCAAAAATTATAAGGCAAAAATGATTTTGAACATAGTAAGAATTTTTATTTCACCATTATTATGCTTTAGTATTATCTGTCTTAGAACCAGGGACTGATGGTGATTTTCTCAGAGAAACCATCAAGCGCAAACTTAGCCAGTTTGTTCTCAGGATACAGAGTTTGGGATGAAATACCAGTTTTTAGTGGTCTTAACCATTAGACCATTAGTAAAGGAAGTCAATAAAAAATAGAGAGAAATTAAAAATATACAAAACCATTTTTAGTAGTAATCGTTTTTAAGCAAAGAATCATTCCCAGAAGCATTTTCTTTTCTGCATTTAGAGAATCCAAAGATTTTGTAATTTAAATGACTTTAAGTTCATCATCTTTAAAATGGTTTACATACATATTTTAGCATTCTAACTCAAAACAAAAAAAGAGAAACTGAATATGAAACGTTTCAATGGTGTAATAAATAATTTCACGCTAATTAGTGTTTCTTTATTTATAATACAAATAAATATGCATTTTGAACTCCTTATATGAATTCACTATAATGCTCTTGAATAATGAATGCACTGAAGATGAGCTGTCGAAAATTTGTTTTGAACTGTTAACGACTTTAAGTCCTGTTTCCAACAAACGTTACTATGGGAAGTTGTATCACCTGAAGATTACCTCTTTCCTTTCATTCTCATTCGAGTTCCTTAGATTGATATCACCCGCAATCTCTTCGTGGTCAGATCGACCTCACCGAGTGGAAAGTGGCAAGACAGGCCACTCGTAATCGATCGAAGATTCTCACGGGAATTTCAGGAAATATGGCGTGATTAGGACAGAAGAAATCGGAGATAAGAGTTTGGAAAATAGTTTCTTCTTGGAGAAAAACAATCGCTCGCTGTAAGGATGGATATAACAGTCCAGCACAGGTTTATGACTTTAGTGCAAAAACAAATATTTTTCCTATTCCAAAGGCTTTCGTATTTAAGCACAGTAAATTGTCTGCATAACAGACTAATCTGCAATATTACAAGCTTGCGATATATTTAACTTAACAGAAATCTTGTCCAGTATCTACTAGGATCCATATGGGAGTTAATAAAATCAGTAACCGATTTAACATGAATTATTTTCCCTCTTGCATACACATTCATAACTGTTACGATTTTGCTTGATTTTGACTTACAAAACATGAAAACTATTAAAAAATGGGTTTTCTATGAAGTTAGATTTTTTTGTTATTAATCAATGATTTACCTAATTTTTTTAGGAGAAAGAAAGCAACAAATAATTACAAAGTAATAGATGATAAAAAAAAAGAGCTGCGTTTATTTATGTCCATAAAACGTATTTTATTTTTTGCACCTATATATATATATATATATTATGTTTTTATTATATTTGCCTATTATATATATATGTTATGTTTTTAATATATTTGCCTATATATATATATATATATCTATATTTGCATGTTATGTTTTTAATATATTTGCCTATGTATATATATATATCTATGTTTGCATGTTATGTTTTCTATATATTTGCTTATACATGTTCCTATTTACATGTTATGTTTTCATAACCAATTATTAGAGATTACATTTAGCAGACCATTATAAAAATAAGAGAGCAAATAATACACTGAATAAAAACATACCGTTTAGCAATTTTATGACGGATATGACCAGTCGTGCTGTAGAGTCATTAGGTTTTTGTGAAGCTGGAGATTTGTAAAATGTGCAATGCTATCGCTGGGACTCGAACTTGGACCTCTCGAATACGCACCGAGTGTGCCAGTGTTACACCACGAAGGCATTCAGAAAGGAGGCAGAAAATGCCTTATAATGCATCTCAGAAAGTTAAATAAAATTTAAGGCCATATATTTTAACTTTAGATTTATTGCACTTGTAAGACTGACTAGAATTCTTGTTTATGCATTTATGAACCCAATCTGGTAGTGACTGGTGACAGATTTCAGGGACACCTAATGTTTAACAAAGGTAAACAAGAAGTCTGCAGACTTCTTTGCTCCTGATGAAGAGGGACTTTGTTTGCCCTCGAAATCGATAGAGTTTCTATACCAGAAATCTACTTCTAACGCAGGTCGTTGCTGCATGTTTATGATTTATTTGAACTGTGTATTTCCTCTGTCATATGAATTATCGTTTGCTGAGATTCTCATATAAATACTTTTACTTGAATATCAATATAGTTAAATTTGTGTACCTGGATTAGTAGCCCTATTATCCTGCTGCGTTAAAAGTTTCATACAGGCAAAAACATTGATAAAAGAGATTTGTTCCATAGTAATTCTATACAGTAATTTCAGAACCTTTTCTGCTTAACACATTATGTACTTGTCTTGAAAAACTTAAACCATTATTATGTTAGTTTAATCATTTCATTCATTAGATCGTTAGTATCTATGGAATTAGAGAAGTCTTAAAAATCAAAAGTATGAATACAATTAGATTTCCTATCGTCTACATTTCCACGAACTTTTTTGTTGTTAAAAATAGCGTGAAAATTTTCTTCACTGATAACTTTCTCATACATGACCCTCACAATATGAATGCACTTTTTCGTTTATGGTATGAATAAAGGTATTTTGTTTACGAGATATTGTTCTAAAATGTCTAAGATTTTTGTAATTTTTCGAATAGCCAAAGTAAAAGGAAATAAAAAATAATATAGTCTGTGAGTTAAGGGTTTATATTTAATTCTTATTAACTCAAACAGGCGTTAGCCCAAAGAGCTATTAGTCTCAAAACAGCATCACTTTAATATGTTCCAATCACTTTTCAGATTGTTGCCATCAAATATTATCCCACTGTATTATTACATTTAAAAAAGCTATATAATGAAGAATCTGCATGAATGTATGTATGTTTCTCGCATTGTGAAAAAACAACTGTACCTAGAGTCATCAAGTGTTGAATAATGTCGTCCTCCATACGAACTTGGGCACCTGGAAGGTCGAATTTGGAATTAAGAGTTTTTTTATTGTCTATTTCATATTTTGCAAAATCTTAAAGAATTTTTGATTAATAAACTCAACAGTTTCAAAGCGAGCAGTGGCAACACTGTAGGGAATAAAACACTTTCATATCCAACTCGCGAGACTGTCTATTGGGAATTTTGAAGATATGCTGCGTCTAAATACTTTTAGCACAATGTGGTGTTAGCCGAAATGCTCTCGAAATGTGTCTATAAATAAAAAAAAGGCCTGTTTTGGCGAAATATAAAATCTAAAACGTTCAGATTTTTTTCCTATTTTTTTACAATTTTGTATTTAATTTGGCTTAAAGTTTTATTTTTGACTAGGTTACTACAACTTTTTTTAAGCATAATGGCATGTTTGAAAGCTGCTATATCAATGCAAATTACTAGGAAATGTTATCAAGTTCAGCAGTTTATCCTTTAAACATTTAATACTTATTTTACTATGCATGTTGGTGTATTTCTCGAGATTGTTTATGTTATTAATGAATTTAGTAACGCAGAAATATTCGCTCTATATCTTATAATATTAATTGAGCCACAGTAAGTGACTGCAAGATCCGCTTAGCAACAAGATGATAAATGTCTGAGGTATTTTATCGCCATGGCGTGAGTTATAGGACCGCTTATAAACCTAAGCGACTTCGGGCATTTTATCGGCATTACGTGAGTCATCAAGCTATTTTTTACACCTTTAACTGCGAGGTTTGTGCCTAATGGCTCTAGATACGGTTTGGCACATTTGCTATTTTTCTGCAAAATTACAGACATTTCTTGATGTTAAAGATTTTTAAAATACAAAAAATTTAGTGCAACTAAGCGGAAATGAAAATAACATCTTCAAGAAATTGAAGTTTTCTGCTAAATTCCTTTCGCTAAAAGGGAATCAAAGAATTGATTTTTAAAACAGGATTATTCAACTCGCTGTTGGAGGTCTTAAAACTGATTTAATTATTAGTCTCTCGACTTACGAATCCGTCTGTTTTAGATTAGACAAAAGCATTTTCGTGACTAATAGTCACTCAGCAATATATTATACTCTTAGGACTGCGCATGCTCGCGCCATTTTGGTCTGTGCTTTCTTTGACTCCATAAAATTTGCTATTTTCTTCGCTAAATACTGTTTTATAGCTTTTTATTTTGTGATATTTTGAAGCTAATTGTGTTCCGGTTGTGACATTACATCACACTTTATGTTTTTGAGTCTATTTGACGAACTGTTTGCATTTTTGTGTGTCTACGTGGCTCGTCGTGCTTCGCCTTCGGTTTTTGGATTACTATTTATACAATATAAGAGGTCTGAAATGATAATCAAACTGTAAGTATGTTTGATTTCTACATTTTTCTACTATTTTAAAAAAGATACTAGTTGGATAATGGCTTTATAAATTTGTCAAGAAATTCAGACAGAGCCAGTTGAGTCTACTGCTTTATTAGCAGATGGACGAACAATTTCAAGTTCTTTAGAAACTGTATTAGACCCAATTAATGTCTTAAGGGAAGGCTTGTAGAGCAAACAAAAATGTTATCTAATCTTCAGTCACTTTCATTTGCAGCAGTGGCAGATCCAAAACGGTTTCCTCAGAAAATAATACAGAAAATACGAGATAGATCTACAAGTAGAAATAGGTACGAAGAATTCACAGTTTTGCTCTACCCAAAAAAGGAAGGAATTACTTCCGAGGAGGTCAAAAAAAATATTGTAAACTCAATTAATCCCACCCAATCACACATTGGTGTTAGAAGACTAAGAAAAATTAATAAAGGAGGCGTTTTAATAGAATGTTCCAAATCTTCTGATATTGAAGCCTTGGAAAAAAAAGTTAAAACAAATGATTTGCTTAGAAACGCTATGGTTGTTCAACGTCCTGTTAAGAAAGATCCAGAAATTTTTATTTATTATGTAGATTCTGATTTTTTTTCGAGATAATCTTAAGATTATGAATAGATACCAAAATATGGTCTTTGAAAACGGTGGTTTTAACTTAAAATTTTGGATAAAAGAAAGAAATACCAACGTACACTGGGTGGCCAGTGTAGATGCTAAGAAATATAGAGAGCTTATAAAAGCAGGAAAACTTAACACAAGGTGGTCTCGTCTTAGAATTAAAGAATTTTTGAAAGTAAGTCAATGTTTTAAGTGTTCAAAGTATGGGGACTTTCAAACAAAATGCCTAGAATAGCAAATATATGCTAAGTGTGGTGAAGTTGGACATAAACATTGGGAGTGTAAAGGCTACTCCAAAATGCAGTAATAGCAAAGAGGCAATAAAATTGGGAGTGTAAAGGCTACTCCAAAATGCAGTAATAGCAAAGAGGCAAAAAGTATAAACTGAAGCTTAACGTTGATCATTCTAGCTTAGATAAAAATTGTCATTGTCACAAACGACAAATGGATCTTTTAATTCCTTGTACTAATTATGGCTAATAGAAGTTACGGATGCTTTAAAATGATTCAAATAAATTTACTTCACGCCAAAGCTTCTGAAAATCAATTATATATTAAAGCTATTGAAAGAGGCTGTAAAATAGCTTTGATTCAAGAACCTTATGTAGTGGATACTAAAGTTCGGGAAATCTCGATGAAATTTCGAACTTTCTGTGACAAAAATTATCCACGAGCGGCAATTGTTTTGTTCGACAGCTCTCCAGCAATGCTTTTGTATGCTTCCTCCAATATAGTGGCAATTAAAATGATCATTAATAATAGAAACATAGTTTTTGTTTCAGTATATTGCCCCTCTAATGACGCCTTGAGTGACTATTTATATTTTATTAACAGTATTATTGATTCGCATGAAGACTCGGAAATAATTATTTGCAGAGGTTTCAATGCTAAGAGTCCTCTATGGGGTCCTTATGATCATTCAATAGATCCAAAAGGTGATGCTATAATTAAATTCTGCTCAACAAACAATTTGAATATTCTAAATAGTTCTGATAGCCCGGCTACGTTTTCTGGTGCCAGAGGCGAAAGCTGGATAGATCTCACCATTGTAAGATCTTCTTTTGTCCTGAATTGGTCTGTTTCTATGAATATATCATGTAGCGATCATCGCTACATTGAGATTGGACTTTTAAATAACTTACTTAGAGAGAAGAAATTTGAACGTTTCTATATTTGTGATTTGAATTCGCTAAATTTTCGTGTAGAACTGTATAACTTTATAAATCAAGTTTCCGAGGAAATTTTAGAAGATATTTCCGATTTAAATATTTATATTAAAGATCTTATTAACTCAGTAGTGGCTATCTGTAAGAAAAATAATAAGATGAACAAATTTAAACAGAGCAACGCTCTATGTAAACAGGTGCATTGGTGGTCCGAAAAACAGGCTGTTTTAAGAAGTCAAGCTCGACTGAAAATTTCAGAGATGTTACAATCGTATAGAGAAAAATTTGTTAAAGATTCAATATAAGAAGAAATTAGCTGAATATAAACGAGAAATCAACATTAGTGAAAATTGTGCTTGGATACAACTATGTGACACTTTGAATATTCATGAACCTTTTGGCATTCCTTACTATATTGCTGCTAATTAGTATAAACCGGTTTTACAAATTGCCTCTTTGAAATATCAAGATGGATCTTATAGTAAGAACATAGACGAGGCAATAAATTACCTCCTACAATATCACTTACCTTGTAATACTACTTATGGTGATATATCATGACATTATCAAGTTAGATCAGATAGTAGGATACCTCCAGAGACCGTAAATGATTATGATTTTAATTTGGATGAAGTTGAATTTACTCTTAAAAAGTTAAATAAAGGTAAAGCTCCTGGTAAAGATGGCCTGGCAAGGGATATTGTTTTAGAAATCTTTGAATGTAATAAAAGGTTCTTTGTCGCTATTCTGAATGAATGTCTTCGGAGGGGGATTTTTCCTAAATTTTGGAAAGAGGCTGATTTGGTCTTTGTTTAACAAAGAAAGAAAGGATAAAGAAGATCCTTCCTCTTTTCGCCCCATTTGTTTACTGCCTTTCTGGGGCAAGGCTGATAAACTTATGACACAACGGTTACAATATCGTTTGTTATCGAATAATCTTCTAAATAAAAATCAATTTGGTTTTATGCCGGGTAAACGTACTACCCAGGCTATAGATAATTTAATTGATGACAGGCTTCGAAATAGAAGGAATGGTAAATATACTGCAATTTTATCCTTAGATGTAAAGAGCGCTTTCAACAATGTTTGATGGCCAATTTCATTAAAGGAATTAAAAAATATGAAATGTCCGAAAATATCTCCTTATTAATATGTGATTTTCTGAATGAAAAAAAAATTTCCTTATACGATGGCATCACAGAAAATATCAAAGGAGTTGTCCCCAAGGCTCAATATCTGGTACACGTCTGTGGAATATTATAGCTAATATAGCTTTAAACATAATCTTACCACAAAATTTTAGTATACAAGCTTATGCTGAGAATTTTCTTTTATTGGCCACGGGAAGTGGTCGTCATACTATTGATAAAGCTTTAAGTTTCGTCACTCAAGAATTGGAGAAGTGGTCTTTCCATGTTAAACTCAAATTTGATCCAAAGAAGAGCTTTCTTTTGGGTACTGCCAAAACTAATACTAGATAAATACATCCTACGTGCAAACTGTATGGACAACCAATTAGAATTTCTAAGGCAATCAAATATTTGGACATTACGATCGATGAAAAGCTCACTTTTATACTTCACCCAGATCAAATAAAGATCGAATGCACCCATATTCTTAATAGACTTAGTAAAATGAATCTCCAAGGTAAAGTTCTTAAGAGTTTATATAAAAGAGCTATTGAGAGAGAGATCTTGTATGCATGTAGCGCATGGTGGACTGGAACGGTCCGAATGCGTAACAAAATTTTGCAAATTCAAAAAATCACGTTATTGGAAATTACTAAGTGTTTTAGAACTGTTTCCACAACAACTCTTCAGATTTTGGCTGGTTGTCCTCCCATCGATATTTTAGTGGAAAAAGAATATGCTATCTTTAAATTAAAAGCTGGTAATAAAACCGTCGGTTGTTTCAGTGAGAACTTCTCAGTTAGAGAATTAGACTTTGAGAAAGGTTTATACATTCATCAAGCTTTATTGAAACGGTTGAATTGGCATAAAGCCTCCCTAATATGACAGGCTGCACGATTTTTACAGAGGGATCTAAATTAAATGGTCATGTGGGAGCTGCCTTCTGTGTATTCTCACATGAGAAACTAAGCTTACAAAGGAAATATAGACTTTCTGACAATGTCTATCAGGCAGAGCTAGTAAGCCTGCGAGAGGCCTTATATTGGCTTATTTCTAATTCTGCGATAGATACTGTTAAAATCTATAGTGACTGCGCAAGCGCAATTGTTTCAATTACGGATGTTTGTCCAAGTAACGACCTAATTAAACAAATAAAAGATATGCTCATTTTTCTTAGCGCTTTCAGAGATGTTAAACTCTTTTGCACGAAGAGTCATATTGGTACCACTGGTAACGAGTTAGCAGATAGATTGGCAAAGGCTGCCACTGAAAATCAAATTATTGATTTTGAAGTAAAGACTTCCTTTGACAGTTTGAAATGCTTGTTAAAAAGAAAATGTTTGACTCTATGGCAAGCAAAGTGGAACGACCCAAATTCTAAAGGAAGATTCACATATAATTTAATCTCAACTGTAAGTGTAAACCAAACTTTGACTAATCTTGGACACTTTCCCTTTTATTATAATAGGTTTTCGATTAAAAATTGTGCCTGTCCATGTGGCATGAGTAATGTCGATATTGAGCACATTTTGTTTAGATGCTCTTCTATGAAAAATATTCTAAGATTCTAAGATTTATTCCAGATATTTCTAAATTTAATACTCTAAAGGATCTAAGTAAAAATACAATGACTAAATTTAAATTGTCAAATTTCATAAAATATGTATCTGTAAATGAAATGAATTTATGTATTCATTGTGTTTAATATTTCCGTGTCTGCTTTAATAAAAACTAAAGTGTTTATAATATTCTGTTATTTTATTTATTTGTATATATAAGTAACATATTTTTATGCGTGTAAGTAACATGTGTTATATCTTACAAAGCATGTAATAATGTGCTTTTGTTGGCGTAGCTGGTAAATTTCCCCAGCTCTAGACGTTAAGTTCATATTTTAGTTGTTTATTCTATTCAAAGTTACTTCAGGTAGTGTGGTGGTAGTTCTACTGCTGAATGGGCTTGATTTAGGCCTTGTTTTAGATCTCAATGTTTCTTTAATTAAATAGCTACAGTAAGCCCTGGTAAGCCTCTAATGGAGGTACAGGAAGTTCGACCAGTCATGTATCATCCTATGTTTAATTTTTAGCCTCCGAAATTCCTTTACAATCATTTATAGATGAAAACTGTGTCTACAGTTCCCAGTTTACTTCAGATGCTCTGTGATAATGCTGCTTCTCAGATTTTTTTATGAATTTTTATAACTGTAAAAATTAAACTTAGACGCAGAAAACAATAAAAAATACATAGTTTAGGAATAATAGTTGAATTCTTAAAACTGAAAGTGTGGAAATCCCAATACCTTCCTATGCTGCAATACCTTTTTTGAATCACTGTATATACACTCACTTCCAAAAGTTAAGCACGAAGATGTAAAATGCAAAACAATCAACAAATACTGCTTTGATTGATACAAACATCGGCAGGAAAGTAGCATATACGGGGTATTTACAAAGTCCCGGACCCATTTTGATGTTTAATAACTCATAAAATAATGAAGATATAAACAAACTTATGGCATTTATTGATGAAATAACTTATATATTTTCCTTTTCAGGTTTGAATATCTTTATTTTTGTAAATACCGTCTGCGCGTGTGGTTAATTTCAGACAATTTCATTTTCCAGTCTAAATATCTGTACTTTTCTAAATATCGTCTGCTTATTAAGAAGGTCTCATCAGTCGTATACTTAGACATATTGGAAAACTTCGTATTTCTACAACTAAAAGAGCTTCAGCGACATGTCTTTTTGCAACAAGATGGTGCACCACATCGTTGGGCTACCATCGTTCATAGTTCTTTGAATAACCATTTTACAGGAAGATGGACTGGACGAGGAGGTCCAATTCCTTGGCCACCCAGAGGATCTTATATAACGCTGCTGGAATTTTTCTTTGGGGATTTGTAAAGGACAACGTTTACAGGTGCCGAAAATGGATCCTAAAAGCCAGAATTACAACCGCAATAGCTTCTGTGGATGCCGACATGCTTGCCGGTACCTGGCGTGAAATTCAATGCCGACTTGATATTCTCCGTGCGACGAAGGAGGCACACGTGGAAGTTCATTGACAAGGGTCATGAAACTTTTTGAGTCCATCTAACCCTTTATGTTATTAATTTTAATATATCTTTATTATTTTATGAGTTATTAAACATCAAAATGGGTCCGGGACGTTATAAACACTCTGTATAGTTATGCATAAAACAAAATACATAATTTTATGCAGAAATGAAAACAATATTAAATTTTTGTAAATTATCAGATAATGACATACTGCAGACTTAAATAGAATTATGTATAAAGTGAAAATAAACAGCATAAAATGAAAAAAAGACATTAATAGGGTATTTGATTCCCTCATCTGTATACAAAGTTTACACCTTGTGACTATGGTGGTCAACTACATTAGGTGGTCAACTACCGCAGAATTAAGCAATTGCCAATCTTCTTGTAGAGCAGTTTCCAGCTCAATAAGTGTGGCTGGAGGTGGGAAACGTGAAGATACAGCACGGCCGAGAGCGTACCAAAGATTTTCAATGGGATTAAGGTTGGGCGAATATGCTGGCCACGCCATAAGCGCAATCCCTTCATTCTCCGGGTAGTCGTCGACGATGTCAGCTCTATGGGGTCGTGCGTTATCGTCCATTAAAACAAACGTAGGGCAAAGTGCTGCAGCGTACAATCTGACAATGGGTTCTAGGACTTCATCTTGTTACCGGACAGCCGTCAAAGAACCCCGTTTAAAGATGCGCAGTCGGTGCGGTATCATAATGAAATCCCTGCTCACACCATAATGCTTCCGCCTCGGAATGCGTGATGTTCGGTGATGTTTTGGGACTGATTGCGTGTTGTTGTTCACTCCATATACTTATACGCTTGTCATCTGGCTCCAGAGCAAATCATGAGTTATCGGTAAACATGACATTGCCCCAGTCAGACACATTCCCATTGACATGTTTCCGGCACCACTGTTATCATGCCCCTCTTAATTGGACGGGTAGAGGAACACAAACACGAGGTACTTGGGCGTACAGTCCACTCATATGTAATCTTCGGCCTACAGTAGCTGCAGATATCGCCTTACCAATGGACGCTGTAACCATAGGTATCACACGTGTGGAGGTCGTTCTTCGATTCCGCTTGGCTACAATAGCAATATATCGATCTTCCGCGGGGGTTGTAAGCCTTGGGCGACCGGCTACGGGCCTTCGGACAACTGTCTGTGTAATTTGGAATTGTTTCCATAAACATGAAATTACAGAATGATGAACGCCTAAGAAAAGAGCAACGACTGTCTTGCTTTAATGCGCCCCACAGCACACCAGCGCTCAGAATCTTCCGTTCGTCTTCTGGAAGTCATAGAAACACGTATGTCTTGAAAACAAATTATACGTAAGTTTTAAACACTTTTAAATACTTCTATCAGCACTTACAATCAACTTCTGTAACAATTCATAAAGCTGGCTTCTTATAAGACTGCCGTTTTTGTATAATTCCTGACATGAAAACGCGATTGGCTCTTACCAACCTTTGAATGTTCATGTCCTAATCTGAGTACTCGAAAAGCTTTCTGTTTCAATTTTACAATCATATATAAAAGTACAAAAAGTTGAGGCATCACCGGAATTGAACACTGGACTAACGCCTAAAAGTCGGAGCAGCTCGTTTTGGAGTAAGTACCATTTACAGTATTTAAAATCTGTGCCAATGTAATCTTCGCTTACGGGTTTAATGTTGTGTTTCAGACTAGTAACCTTCTGCTGTTTCCTGCATTATCATGAATATAATTAATTATATGTGAGATATTCGGAGTTTCAGTTTGGAATTACTTTCTATGGGTAAGAAAATTGACACTAGAAGCTATTAGGATGACCCTTAACGGTAATATTGAGAAACAAACATTTATACTGTATAACTGATAGAAAATCCCGATCTGTGTGATCTGGTACTAAAACGTGGCGGACTGTGATTTCTGACCGCTAGGATTTGGCTACTAGGTCCACATCTTTTCAGTCGCTCTCTAGTGGGGAAGAACATAAGATATTTTCTCCGTCAATACCACATGCTTTCGTGGTGTAATTGGAAGCACGATCGTTAGCATCGAAAGCTCTGGAGTTAGTATTCGCGCAAGGGCAGTCCTGATAGTTCATTTTCCCTGACTTCAGAAATTGTAATAATCCGTACAAGTACATAGTAATACTCCGTAATATCAGAATTAAAAGAGGGAGGACGCTAATTCGTCACCATCATGATTGGCGATTTGGTTCCGCCTCCTCGGTGACCCCTGAGGTAACAGAGAATGTAAGGTTGTTCTTTTTCCTTACGGCGTGCCTTCGTAATGTAATTGAACCAGCATAGGAAGATTTAGAATTCGAATCCCGACTAGGACATAACGCATTTTTTTGGCTTCTTGGCTTCAATTGTCATTGAGTAACCAGTGATTTAATAGAGTGTATAAATATGTGAAGTACTAGAATTTTTGGGGTAGTTTCATAAAATTCAGGTATACGTTACTTCAGAAACAAAAAAATTAAAGAGCCAGTAAATAAAATTGTAGGCATGTGTAATTTCATTAAAAAAATATGTGAAAAAAAGCACTTATATAATTCAAATGTACAATAGACGCCATTTCATGTGATGACGTTTGTCCACAATTATTTTGGTGACATTAACAAAATGATAACATTAAGCGATGGAAAATTATCCTTCGGAGTATAAATAGAATTTAACTAATTTAATGTAATTATGTCTGGAAACATATCAACGCTCATTTTTACACCCTTTTTAACTGGAAAAATAATTAATAGTTAATTGCGTATAAATGGGGTTATTCATAGTAGTAAACAAGTAGACTTTATCTTTCAGATCCTTACGCCTTTCGCTAAATTTCATGATCAAAATTGTTGAAGAGGATAAATTATAAACATTTTCGAAACAGAAATTTCGTAAAAGTATTGATCTAAATAAGCGAAGTAGTATTTTTGGCGAGACAAAGCAAGTAAAAATTCCGCTCGAGAAATCAAGAATTGCACTTTTCAATTCAGTCCATTCGATCTTGGCTCCTTTCTACATGATTGCTTTAAATAAAAATTACTCTGTTTGGTGACTTAATTCCTTACTTGGGGATATGTCTCTGTCATTTGTCAGTTTCTGTCATTTAGACCTCACCTGGAAATTTTATCGCTTATCTGGTGACGTTATTTTAAAATATTTTGAGAACATTAAACGAGTTTTTGATAATCTGCAATAATAAGCGATGCATCTTTCATGCTTTCATACACAAATAAATGGACGAGACCTCGGCAGTTTGATAAAATACATATGATAGCCATAGCTACGATCGTATCAAGCGCGCCTACTTATATTTACTACTAAAGTTTTCTTTGTGAAATATCTTCACAAACAAAAATTCAACAATTCATACATACGATATTTCATGAGGCGTAAAAGTTTTCAGGAGCTTTGGCATCAGGCATTTTTATCGAATTAGATGGGGCTCAGAATAGACAGCTAGCTAATATGAGTTCACACATGTTTAAGTTCATCAAAAAGGTACAAAATTCGGTAAAACAACAAAACTAGCTATCAGACTAAATAAAGCAGATTCATTTAGAGCAGTTTCAATGTGTTTTCGTTTGTGGCTGCAACTTAATAAAAAAATCTGATGTGTACACCATATGACTTCCTTGTAAGGCATATTAAAAAATGCCCATTTTTTGCTGCATTTCATATAAAGCTAATTCTTTGAATTTCAATAGAAATCTATATTTCTCATTCAATCAACTCAACTTCGCGACAAGGAAAAACTACATAAAAATCTCTTTATTAAAAATTGCAAAATACAAAATAGAGTTTAAAACCGTTCAAAAACAATTTTGACAATTTAAATTAGGCAGAACGACAGATTTTTCATTAACAGAACTTTGGCCCCACTCATCAAAATGTCACTAAAGTTGGTGCAGAAACTGACTTAGCCCTTTGCACTCGAGGCCTTTTTCGCTTGGACGAATCAGCAAGTCGAGATGATTTTCAGCATATATAATGAATTTCTTACAGATACATTATTATTATAATTTATTTCACGCTAAGGTAAAAGAAATATAATGGTTCTGCTAAGTCTGAAGATACTTATATGAGATAAATCTGGTGCCTATTTTGATGGATACAAACGGTATTCTTTGCAGTGCTTCTTCGAACGCTGCGCCCATTATCAATTCTGAATTTTCTTTCACTTCTGCTGAATCACTGTCGCTTTTATTTTCTCGATTCTCTTGCATCGACGTTTCCCTTTCTTCCACCTTTTACTTCACCGCAATCTTCATCAGTGCTTTACTTCTCTCTTACCGTCAAGTAGTCTATCCATAGTCAACATCATAGTCAACCATAGTCTTCATCAACGAAAAATTGAATTCATCTTCCCTTAAAGTAATTCCTTTAGTCCTATTGCCACGAATGTCGACTTCGAACTAAAGTCGAAGGCGCATGTATTACAATAAATTTAAGAAACCTATTTAAGATTAAAGATTGGCAGGTATTTTATACGCATGCATTGTTGCATACAATCATGAAGAGATATTGTCCAAACCAAACCTAAATAAATAACGTTGCAGCTCTAATTATCGCATCAAACCGAGGGGTGATCGAGAGTCAGTTCTCGAGTTATCGCAACAAATCAAGTGGTCACTGACAGTCACCTTACGAGTGCAAAGGGTTAATTCACTATGCTATTAAGCTTCAAATGCAAACAAATGGCGGCGGCGTTAGGCTTAGTGGAACTTAAAACAGCTTTTAAATTTTCGATAATTCTACAACTATTGCATGCAGATTAACTAACGGCATTAAAAAAGCTAACCGGAGCATAAGAACAATATAATTCAATCCCTTTTAAAGCAAAATATATACAATTTACCAATATGCAAGAATAAAAACAATTAGCTCACCGAGTCGGGTAACACTGTAGGTACATATGTACATATATTTACTCACTTTTCGTGAGGCCGATTGCAACCAAAATGGAAGGGGCACATCTATACATGTTATAGCAATCCCATGTACAAAGGTTCAACGTTCTGAGGCTACTCATTATTGAGTTATGCGAGGTACGTACGTATAGATGTTACGAAAAAAATCTGTTCTGAATCCATTTCAAATCCATTTCACAATCGGTTTTGCGAAAAGAGTCCTTTATTCTGTCCGTACATACTGATGTAAAGAAAAATATCGTTCAAATGGGATCGAGATCGGTCAAAAAGAATATTTTCGTTGAATTATGATACCCGAAATGTTTTGAGATTATAATACTTCCTTTGCTTTGCAGAAGGAAGTAAAAAGGAAGCAGTGCAGTTAAAGTAACCAAAATACTTTTGACTTTACCTCTGAGACAATTTCGTTGTTTTCTTGGATTCTGCATATTTCATATGAGTTATCACTCTTTATAAACAGATTTCAGGCATTTTTATGAGCAAAATCACTAATGTATTCCGTTTTAGCATTCAGACTTTAATTGGAATAGATTTGGTAGTGCAGATAATTTTTGCTAGTCCATATAGGGTTGGTGTAATATATAAGTTCATGTTTTTTGAATAAAATGACAGGAGTCACATAACAGAGATATTAGTCTTTATTCATTTATTTTGGCTACAAATATACAATTTTCAACAGACATTTACCTTTTATTTTCAGCTTTGTTACATGACACGCAAAGTTGTTGAGTGTCGCTGCATAGCTGGGACACCTATAGCTGTCACGAGGGCAAATATCGTAATAGAAACTACGTCTAAATTCAAAACATAGCCATCTTAAAAATAATTAGACAATATATATTTTCTTTGATGTTACATCAAATATAACACGAATAATATGCACCATAATTTGCAGCCAACTGCCAGACTAACACTCAAACAATACATAACAATAGATTTTCATTGGCAGTACGTCAGTTTGTAGTGGTTTCATCTCCAAAACGGAACTAAATTTTCACAACCCATGAAAATATTTAGTGCATTTACAAGAAATTTCACCATGATAAAAATGGCTGGAAATTATCAGTAGGAAATTTTTGTCATGAGCGCCGAATAATTTAATGCTTCCATTTGCTTTGCTTTAGAAAGGAATACTAACGCAACAGAATTTTGCTTTATGCTCGAAAGCGTGTAAGAAACAATTGAGTATGTAATATTTTGAATTCACAACTACAGAATACTACTTATAATAATTAGTGTTGTATGTAATAGTTGTTTCACATTATAGAAAGTATTTACGCATGTAGCTGAATTCAGTTTGAATAATAATTATAAGAATTTGTTTGGATATTTGCAGCAGTTGAGAAACTTCAATAAGCTGACTTGACATTTAATGGAATTAAGTATGAGTTACGCCGGTCGCTGTTGTGAAAAAATAAAAATATTGGTCTATTTTGTAATTCATGTATTTAATATATAAGGAAATCTGAATAAAAAGGCAACAGACCTTTTGTTTTTTTTACGTAATGCGTAAACATCTAAATTTATAAATAAAGCTTCTAAATTTAGATGTCTATAGATACGTTACTTTGTTGTAAATGTAAATTTTCTTCCTTATCTTTTTATAATTTTGCTTTTCTTTTAAATATTATCAATTTTCTAGCTAAAGGATTTGCACAAGTGTAATAGCTGATATTTAAAACATGCTAAATATTGTGGACTGGTTATTTATAAAGGGACAAAAGTAGGGTTATTAATAAATAATTCCTCAGAATGTTAACCCTAGTGTCGACAGCGCATAGTTTCTTCATCCCCGCCTTGTTCAAGGGTTAGCAGTACATCACTTATCACAATAAAATTTCTTATCACATAAAGACAACCACAACACTCTTAAGCCATTTAGAGCTATAAATATGAAAGGGTTAGTAAATATAAGCATTATGTAAAGAAACTTTTATCTCCTAGGCAATTTGCTGCTATGATTACTTCTGTTTAAATTTTACAATTTACTGCTAATTAAAGCTGTAAATATGAAAGGGTTAGTGAAGATAAACATTATGTAAAGAAACTTTTCTCTCGTAACCAATTCACTCCTATGATTTTCTGTACATAGCTCTATGTATTACAGTAAAATTTAATAATTATTAATGTAATTAACTAATTAATGGGACTAAAATTAATCTATCATATAAAGAATTTTTACAAGCCAGTTTTCTTCAAGATGGAAATTCTATACTGTGAGTAATATCCTTTAATGTATTCTATTTTTAATTTTATTATTTATTTAATATTTAAGTTTCATTATGTTAGGGCAAATATTTTATAGTCTAAAATACTTTCAGGAATGCTTGAATCTACAAACGATGGTTGGAAATACTTTGATATCCAAGAAAAATGCATTTATATATTCTGAATTAATTTAATGAAATAAAAGGGAAATTAGAACTTTAACAATTATCTTTTGAAATTTTTTAAACCATGTATAAAATAACTAATAAATAAATAATAGACTAAAAGTTTTTTTGTAGAATAGATAAATGTATATGAAATAACTGTAGCTAAATGAATTTCGGATATCATTGATGACGCAATTACTTACTAGCCTTGAAAACTTTAAAAGTTACCTGAGCAAATTTAAGTAGGGTCCAGAGACATGTTACGATTTCAACGTCGGTGGCGAGGAAAATATTGAATATGTTCTTCTTTCGTGGTCACCGTTTGAGAGTGAAAGAAAGATCTTAAAACTGGCACTTAAACATATAAATATAAACTGGCCTTTTGATATTCATCAGTTTATTTCCGAGGCAAGTGCTTTTGATTATTTTTGTAAACTCATAGTACGTTATTGATATCTCATTTACTGTTTATTTTTCTGCATTCTGTTTCATACTTAGTTCTGTAAATCCTATGTGATACTTTGTGGTACATGCGGAAACATTTATGTTTTAATAATAATAATAATAATAATTACAAAAAAAGGTAATGATCAGTATACGAGTATAAGCACTGAAATAAGCTGTATCTCATTTTAAAAGGTTATCATGATAACTTCAAAAAAAAAAAGATTACAGTAAGTAAAGCCAACGACTGAAAATGTAGATACGGAAACCGCACGTAATGATATTTCACATTAGCAATTATTTTTAAATAAATAACATTCTATGATATTAAATTTGACATACATTGCTTGCTCTATATACAATGTTTTAAAATTTACTGTGCTTTGTGAAAAACCTCACTATAAAAATTGTTAAGAATGATTGTGTGGGCAGGCAGGTTAATATTTAAAGATATACTAAGCTAAAATTTATAACTTATTCGTTAACGTTTACGTTAAAATGACGCACTAGCATAATATATTAGTTATGCGTATTTCTTCCAAAATTTAGGAAGATGTGAAGCCACTTATAATCGTGACATTAGTGTACTTCAGTTATTAAATTTTTTCGTAAGTCAATCGAAATGTTATCAATAGATAAATGTCAGTATATTTCGTACTTACTGCGAAGTCAGCAAATAAACCTTGTCATCATATTTTACGAAACTAGACCATTTAAACGCGCAATGCATTTCTTTAGAGATTTAGTGCAAGAGTTTTTTAAAGGCTTCTATGATTGCTTTTTTATTAGTATTCTAGTATCCTTGAATAAGTTTTAAACTATTACTTAGAGTTCAAGATCGAATATTGTAAAAGACATTTTATTTCAAAAAACCAAATTCAGCCAAACATTACAGCTCATTATCGCGTTTATGTGTAAAATCATATAATTTGAAAGAAAGTAAATTTTCATACAGAAATCTTACAAATTCAACTAATACAGAAATCAAGATGCTACTCGTATTCTGAAATTTAACGTGTACTTTCTGTAGGATACTTTATACCGCTCGTAAGTAAATTATCATCTTGCAAACATCAGATGAATAAATTTATTATTATTGTGAATTACTACTATATTACTAGATAATTTGCATCGAAATTCCAGATGATGATTTTGTTAAATATGTAGTTGGAATTATAATAACTGATTTCTAATGCTAAGAAAGTACATTCCTATCGACTTGATTCACTTACAGGAATATTATATCTGTTGATTGTGCACGTTTTATGATAGCAAGTCATCTGAAATCATGGTTATTGTAACGCTGCAAAAGAAAATGTTTATAAATGGAAATAAAATTTTGAGCCTTTCAGGCTTAGATATGGAATAAAATATGCGAATTTGATAAAAGGTTTATAATTTAATCCTTCGATTTACTTATTGTAACTGCTATGTATTTACTACACATGCTTTAAACTTTTGTATGTTCTGTTGTTTATATTGCCAGAAAACAAAATTCATGTTGAGTGAAAGCTTTCACATGATCTTAAACAGGCAAACGTAGCCGTAATTTCATAAACAACATTAGATATACTTTCCCATTCTTAGACTGCAGTTTCGCAAATTATATTTAGTTTACTTTGTAAAAATGATATACTAAAGCATTTACCTTCTTCGTAATATTCGATGAATAGTAAAGTTCTAAATAATGGTCCCCAGCTCAAAGATATCACAAATAAAGAAAGCATTTTCACGAATTTAAAGAAATGAAATAATGCGATTAATGATGAGACGTATATGGAGAAAATTCATGTTCAGATCTAAAAGGTGGTAAATGTTAGAAATACCTGTCTAAATCTACTACTAAACTAAGTCTAAATAGCGGTTACTACTAGCATAGTTTTCTGCAACTATAAATAGTAGAGTACGAGTTGGCAAACATTCAAACATTTAAATTAGGCGATGTTTGCTCTAATATTCAAATAAAAATTCACCATATAGGTAATCTTTTCTGAAAGATTTCATCGCATATTTCCATATTTCACTAAAAATACCTTACCAGAGGTAAAGGAAATCTAAAATCAGCAATCACTAATTCACTAATTATCTCTTGCGGTACACGCAAAAGCTATCATAATGGAAATAAACACGTTGAGAATTTTGCTTCAGTTGTGACTTGATTATGAGATTTTTTTATGTTTGTTTGAGCACAGTTTATAGTCTTTCCATTATAAAATGGCTGCTACAATAAATTTTAAATTAGATATTCGATTCCATAAAAATATGTCGATCATATTTTTAATTGCCCATGGTCTGCACCAGTCAAGCCCAGCATTCAAGAACGTGGTCTTTGTGGTCGGATAAAGCTCATAACGTTCCCAAGTGTAAAAGTTTAACTTCTTAAGCACAGCATTGCTGTTACAGAATACATGAAGGGACATCCTAGAATCCATAATGATTCCTGAGATAGACATCCGAAAAGTTCTTTAAAATTCAGAATTTGCTAAGATCAGCATTCATTGACAAACCCTCATAATGATATTCAGTAAACATACATCGACAATAAAATCACCACATTCCATTTTGACAGTACAGTAATCAGAATGATTACAATATATATATATATCACTGGTACAAACAAAACAACATGATGTACAAAACGTAAAGGATGGGATTTACTACAAATGATACAATCATTTTTTTCATCTCCAAGAAATGAACAGATTCCAATGTCGTTCTGAAGTTGATGACTTTACATACTGGAAGTTAATGGTCAGCAAGCCAACTGCCATCTATATTCCAAACGGCTTTCTGCTGAATCCACTCTATATCAAGATGGAACTTGTTTTATTCAGCTATGCCAAATGGGAAGAAAATGGCGGCGAAAGCGTGCTAAATGATATTTTTGTTTCGCTCCAACTCAGGACAGAGATGATGGCCCCTTTGGGGGCGCTGTTGTCGCCGCTCAGTGTAGCGGGCTGTTGTTGTTGATACTGCTGTTGCTGTTCTCTGGTGAGACTAGGAATCGCCACAGTCGAAGTTGATGGGCGATTTCCTCATCTCTATCATCTGCATGATGCCATTCTCCTGGGGCACTTCCATCGCGGCTGGGACATAGGTTGTCCCGGGGATGCACTTGGAGCATTGGCGACGCAAGGCTGGGCGTTGGCGGGAAGCTCGGCACTTCACGGCAAAGCGGAGCTCCTCCGCCATCTCTGCACACAGGGATTGCTGTAAAAGTGAAAAAAAAGAAAACCCAAGCTTAAAATATATAACTCTAAGTAAGAAAATTCAAAATGAAACTTTAAGAATTTAAGTAGAAATACCATAATATTTTCCCTCATTTAAGAACAGTAATATTTTATATTTTATAGATATACAAATGTATAAATTAGAAATGGGTCAACTACGGCGCTATTGCTTGGTATTTTTAAACTTTAAACATTTTTTGCTTAGCTAATGTATTGAACGTTTCGTCTATTTTGATGGAAATATACCACAATGCTCTTTGATGTCTAATACCCTAATTATCCATCTGCAGATTATGTAAGCATCACTTACACGGAAAGTCTTTCTCTAACTAGTAATCAATTCTTACTGGAAATATCGTTTTCGAAGCAGATGTAGAGAAAACATGAAAGAAGTATTGCAAAGGACAATGAAAAATTAAGGATTTCTAATAATTAAGAATTTTTTATATTGGAATATATTTTATGTGGGATTAAGGACTTTTTAAGGACATTTTGACAAACATATTCTCGATGGGATGGTATGAGAGTAGTCAATGGAAGAAAAAGATAAAAAAAGATGAAAATAAAAATGAGCTTAAAGATGAGCTACTGCGGTGTGTAGACGAATTATTAAGTTTATAAAACTGATCATAAATTGAAGAGCCAACATATGAAGTTCGGGTCTTTATATTATCGTCAGTCTTTATATTGTACAAATGTATGTTAACATGGTTCGAAAAAGTTAGAGAGTTTTTATACAGAGTGTTTTTATACAGCGTAAATCAATATTGATTTGGATAAAAGGAATGTAGCCGATATTTTCAGAATTTTATGATCATTTTAGGTAAAATTTCCTTTGCATAGCATACATACTGCCGTTTACAAATCCTTGAAGAATTTGATTTTGGCAAGTGATTTTGTATTATCCATATCTTCTTGTTAAAGCTCCTTAATTACACAAATAATCAGAAGTTAGTGTATTTAATTTGATGATTGAATAGTTCAAAAAGTCACTTTCTATACATTTCCAGACTCCCAAATTATTGATTTTCAATTACTATGCTTGTTACAAATATTACGTTGAAATTATTTATTCAAAATTTTATATTACGGCACGTTACTTTCCATCGACATCTTTTCATCTAAGTGTCCACTGTTCAAATAAAAACCAATTAACTCTTTTACACCGAAGTCACCGGTAACGCCCGTGCTTTCAGAGATCGGCAGGTCGCTCGAAATCTTGCACCCATTTCTATTTGCTGCGTCCTTCCATCACGTTACTGCCTGGCTCGTTGGTTTCCGGGATTGTTAAATGACATGTCAATCATTCTTTTAAAGCGATTAAGTAGCTCTGTTATTTGAATGCACATTCCTTTTACTTTGTTTAGAGTAAACCTTTAGCTACTGATGCTCTCAGTTTCAATCCTGTCCTAAGCGCAAACTGCACACAATGAATGAAACCGGGAAAGATTCCCATGAGAGAAAAGATCGCTTCACTGAAATAGGTTATTGTTAACGCTGAAGCAGTCTTACTAGGAGAGAGGAAATCCACTCCAACAGAAATTCCTATATATGGGCGTTTCAGATGCTTGACGGGAACAAGTTTTGGTCCATCTTGATGCGAAAGAGTTTAAGAATGACCCAATAATGGATAGCTGTAAGTTAAATCGGTTAATCATAACATAAGTAAAATGTGAATTTGAAACACACATGACATCTTGTCCTGTTAGCAAGCATCAGAATTTGTACTATAAAAATCATTGTTACACTTTGAGCTTAATAAAGCAATATGTTAAATGTTTAATTTTAAGTCTGTTCTTTGGTTATTGCTAAAATTACAGGAAGAGATTTTCTTTCTGAAGCCGGAATTTTTTAGATACTGTTTTCAGTAATTAAAAGTAAGTTTTAAAAATGTCAAGCACAACCTTTTAAAGAAAAGGAAAAAAACTAACAAATGGGCCACAAGAAGAGGAAGGAAGGATGCAACCGATAAAGCCGAATATCATTGTTTGTTAGTGTTGGGATTTTTAACAGAAGGCACTGTAATAGCTCGAAACTCTTACTACGTCCAAAAATGACATCAACTTTTTGAGAGACCTGTTTAAAATATTTTATAAAGCCAATCTACATTTGAAAGTTGATGAGTTGTATTTAATTAAAAAAAAGACACAACGGATTTCATGAGAAAACTTCTTTTCTGCTCAAACGAAATCCAGATATAGGTAAATACAGCAACTTTTCGGCAATGTCAGCAGACTCTCGAAAACAAGGTTCACTTATTTACTGCTTACACGTTTTTCATGCTGATTTTATTGAGCGATTCCAGAATATTTCAAAGATGAATACACCGGGTTGGGGCTAGATCTTTTCGCAAATGCAGATACAGCAGAATCATTAGAAGAACTCGTAGAATTTAGAACTGACAAAGAATTAAAAGTGAATTTTAATTACTTTTCCTTCATTGTATTTGGCTGAGAGTGGGTTCAATGCAGTAGCTAACTTACTGTCTACAAAAAGGGAACAGATTTCTCATCACTGATGGTGACATTTTGAGACTGATGTTAACGAAACTGGAATCCGAATTTAACAAATTGTTAAAATTCCACCATCCTCAACCATGCCATTAATTTGTTTCTTGTTAATGTTTTGTATATTTTAAAATTTTTACCAAACAGTTTTTCACTATATTTGATGGTCGTTTTAATCAATTTCAACATTTCGGTTCTCGATAGATAGATGAAGAGATAAAATAGGGATATAGATATTATGTAATAATGCCTTCATACTTGGCAAAATTAACTGTTATGGGAGAGAGGTGTTGAAATGTTTGAATCTAAGACTTAAAATTTATTAATGCCATACGCTTTAATGATTTATGAGAGGTAAGTATGTAGCCTTCATTATTTTAATAACCAAATTATTTTTAGTTGGAACTTTCCTATCGATATCTCAAAGTTTCAGTTGCTGCCCGAATTTAGCGTGAGCGAGATATTTATGCAAATCGCATATATCTGTTAGCAGTTTAAAAGACAGGAGTTAACGAGGGAGAAAACAGAGCCTTGGATTTATCGCCGTAAGGCTGTGCGCGCAAAGATTTCCTCTGTCTACTAAAAGTTTGCCTTCATACGCATTTGCAATTACTAGTGTTTGCTAGTGAAATTCGCATTATTGAATTTCACTAAGAGTTAAGCTTCCCTCGCCGTCCTACTTAAGATTAAGTTAGGTATTTGAATTTGTTAACACACTTTATTTCATATTATTTTAGTTCAGCCCAAGTAGTGGCTTACTCTCAAGTTGGAGAGTTGTAATTATTTGAATTAAAGGGTCACTTTAAACCCTCCTTTCTGACTTTGTAGTTCTTCAACACTAAAGGACATAGCCTAGATTTGCTCACTGCCCTCCATATAGGGTTTCACAGCGTATGCTCACAAAGAAAGTCAAGAGTTTGAAGGAGAAACCTTATACTGGCGCCCGAACAGTTAAAATGATGGAAGGAAGTTGGAATATGCCTAGTACATCCCCAAATCCAGCTGCAATGCCTGATGGATTTGGATTCATAGTGGAAACCATCAGAGCAGCCATGAAGCCGGCAGTAGTTTTTGATGCCAGAGGACCTGTGAACACATTCCTGGAAGAATTAGAAGCGCATTTTTTGCTGTATCTAGTTCCGGAACATTAGAAGGTCATATTAGCGACAGGAGCATTGAGGGGCCAAGCATCGAACTGGTATAAGTGCATCGGAAAATGTCTGCTGGGAGAACCAGGAACGCCGACTTACACTTACGAAAATTTCAAACTAGCAATCTTGAGAGCGTTTCCTGTGGTTAAAGACCGTGTCAAACTCGAAGCTGAATTTTTAGCAAGTACCAACAGCGGGTGGACGAACTATCGAAATTTATTTTGAGAAAAATACAAGTCTTTAAATTATTGTATGGCACGAGGCCGGACCCGGAGATTATCCAGATAATCGTGCCCAGATTGTTACCATCTATACAAGATTTCATGGAGCTAAGAAATCCCATGACGCTGGACATGCTGTTTGAACACGCCGTGCAATTCGAGAGCCGGAGAGCGGCCGAAAATCAACGAAGGCAACCGTATGAACAGCGGCCGCTGGGGAACCAGAATGCCGAAGGAAGAAACAGACGATGGCCGAGAACTACTGGTACCAGTCAAAATGCGAGCGGTCAACCGCGCCAAGTACAGCGCCAACAGAATAATCCCAACTACGGAAGAAAATCATTCCCCCCAGACAGAAGCCGGCAACAGAAGAAAACACCCGCAAAGCATTTAAACTGCTAAGGAATATTCCGGGGAAGGGAGTGCAATGTTCCAAAGAGAAGAAAAATCCCTCTGAGGTACATCTCAATACGGTCATGGTGAGAAATATTGAATTACCGAGACTACAGTTACTAATTAACAACGTACCCGCTACAGCTCTTTTAGATACCGGCGCTCAAGGAAGCTGTTTAGCAGAAGAGTTTTTTAAGAAGCACTTTCGTAGATATCGTCTGCATAGCGTGGAAGGAATGAAGGTGGTAGCAGCCCAAGGAAAAACGTGTCAATGCATGGGAAAAATCGAGCTGTACATCAAAATCGGCGAAGAACAAAAAAAAATTATGTTTCTTGTAGTGAAGAACCTCCAAGCATCGGTTATTTTAGGAACAGATTTCTTTGCAGCTGTGGATGCGAAAATCGATTTTGAAAACTCCACCTTGCAAGTAACCATGGACCCAGTTAAAAAGAAATCAACACCTCCCCCTGAAGTGGATTTAAGCCATCTAACGCCCGAAGAACAGGACAAGTTTCGGGAATTGGTAAGTTATTTTGCTGATTTATTTGATGATATTCCTGGATTCACACAGATCGTAGCACACGAAATTAAATTAACTACGGATGAACCTATACGTCAGCGTCCTTACAACTACGATAAAGTTAAAGAGGAAATAATAAAATACCATATTGATGAAATGTTAAAAAATAAAACAAAAACTCCTATTTCGAGTGCATATGCGAGTCCGGTGGTTCTGTGTAAAAAGAATAATGATTTGCCGTTAACTGATCCATTAAGGTACAGGTTCGCTATTGACTACAGAAAGCTTAATAGTATAACAAAATTTCCAACTTACCCACTTCCGGTAATTGATGAAATTCTAAGAAGTATTAAATCAACAAAATACATAACCACGCTAGATTTGACATCAGGATATTTTCAGATAAGCATAAAGCCGGAAGATGTGCACAAAACAGCATTCATAACAAAATACGGTACATATGGCTTTTTGCGTATGCCTTTTGGATTGTCGGGAGCCCCGGCCACGTTTCAGAGGTGCATGGACAAAATTTTAAGGCCGGTAATAGGAAAAAGTACATTTATTTATCTTGACGATATAATTGTTACTTCAGAGTCGCTGGAAGAACATATTAAAGACCTTCGAGAAGTCTTTACTCTTTTGAAAGATGCAGGACTTAAAGTGAACATTAAGAAATGTAAATTCGCGGCAAAAGAACTCAAATATTTAGGGTACAAAATTTCTCAAAGGGGGATCGAAACAGATAAATCTAAAGTTATAGCAGTGAAAAATTACCCAATTCCGAATACAGCCAAAAAGTTAGCGACTTTCTTGGGTATGTGCTCATATTATAGAATTTTTATTAAAAATTTTGCAGAAATTGCTGAACCATTGTTAAAGTTGAGAAGGAAAAGAGTTCGTTTTGCGTGGTCTTCAGAAGCAAACGCCGCGTTTGAGAAGTTAAAAGAATCTTTAATTAATGCACCGGTTCTAAAGTTCCCGGAGAAAGACAAGGGTCTAGAAATTTATGCAGACGCATCAAATTACGCAATCGGAGCGGTGTTAACACAGAATAGAAAAGCGATTGCCTTTTTTAGTCGTACACTGAATGATACACAAAGAAAATATTCGGCGACGGAGCGTGAAACTTTAGCAGTTCTCGCAGCTGTTCAAAAATTTTGTGTATATTTTGGGAGTTCTCCCGTAACAGTATATTCAGATCACCCGGCAGTTACCATATTATTTTCAGGAAAGAATCTTACACCACGCTTAATTCGGTGGACTCTAAAATTGCAAGAATTTAATCTCATTATCAAACACACACCGGGAAAATACAATGTAGTGGCAGACGCATTATCCAGAATAAAATTAGACTAGAACGGCGAGAAAATAAAAATTGCGATGCTTCAGGCAAAGGTCATTGACTCTCGAGAGACTGTAATAGAAGAAATTGCTAGGGATCCCGAATTCGGAAATATTTATAATTATTTAAAAGACCCAGATAACTTCCAGCATATAGACATCAATGCAATACGAAGCAGAGCACAGAACTATGAAATCATTGATGGTCTCTTATTTTATACTAAAGTTACGAATCAAAATAGTGAATACAGACCAGTCATCCCGGCCAAATTAATTTTAAGTATCTTGCAAGAGCTCCACGATTCGCCTGTCTCGGGCCATTTTGGAATTAGAAAAACAATACAACGCGTACGCGAGGCGGTATATTTTCCGCAATTACAAAAGATAGTTAAAAATTACTGCCAGACTTGTCACACGTGTCAGATAAATAATGACGTAAATTTCCGCCCGGCCGGGTTATTAACTAGTATTGAGTCTAGGTTCCCCAATGAAATAATTGGTATTGACCTCTTAGGCCCCTACCCCAGGAGTCATGTAAATAAGGCACGATTTTTATTAGTCATTGTGGATCATTTCAGTAAATGGGTTGAGTTGATACCACTTAAGCGGGCTTCAGCAAAAGTCGTTGCAGATTCGTTTTTGAACAAATATATTTTAAGATATGGATGTCCAGCGAGGGTGATTAGCGATAATGGTCCCCAGTTTGTAAGCAGTACATTTAAAATGATGTGTGACAAGTTGGGCATTAAGCATATGAAAATGGTACCCTACCGCCCACAATCAAATATAGCGGAACGGGTAAATAAGAATATTGTAAAATTGATTAGAAATTATGTGCAAAAGCACCATTCTAACTGGGATGACTACGTCGAAGAATTTGCATTCGCCCTCAGAACGGCTAAGCACGAGACAACGAAGAAATCCCCCGCCGAATTGTTTTTGGGCAGGAAGATAATGACCCCCTTAGATAAATTATTTTATGTGAAAGATAGAGCGCCGGAATTTCAAATTGGTGAAATAGAAAAAATGTTAAAAGAAGCAGAAAAGTGCTCCCGGGAAACGCAAAAGAAATAGAAGCAATATTATGATTCAAAAAGAAGATCCGTAGAATATAAAGTGGGGGAGGAGGTGTTGAAACAGGCCCATGCACTTTCATGCGCAGCAAAAGGTTCGGTCGCAAAATTTTGCCCAAGATGGCATGGTCCTTTTCAAATAATCAAAATAGTAGACTGCCGTGCATATTTAAGGAATGAGAAGGGCGAAGAGACTGGCAAATTTCGACCAAATAAAACGATATTATCGAAGAGCTAATAATAATATCTTAAAAGACTTTTTACATTGTCCAGCCTCACAGAATTTTTCTAAGATTCAAGAGCCCCAACCAGGTACCCCAACAACAAAAGAACCCAGTTTGAAAAGGAGGTTACCAGAAGAGAGGAAGCCGCAGCCGAAGAAAAGAGCACCCCAGAAAGAAAAACGGAAAAACGCTAAGCAACAATCTCAGCGACCAAAGCGTTTGAGGAAGAAACCTCCAAATGAAAATACTATGAAAGCTCCACCACTACGAAGGGAACAGGACATTTCAAATGAAAACACTATGAAAGATCCACCACTACGGAGGGAACAGAACATCGAGAAGCGAGCCGCCGAAGGTGCCAATCCACAACGAAGGAGCCTACGAGTGCAGGAGAAGGAACGAGCCAGTCTGGAGAGGGAGCAGGGACTTCAGCAGAAACGGAAAGCGCCACCCACCATTCGTCCCAACAAGGTATTTCTGGAGGAAAGGAGATCGACCAAACGAAAAGCGGGCCCAGAGTTTCAACCTAGGAGTAGCAGACAAAGAATAGCCCAAGCTACAGTATATCCGACCTTCCAGGAATGGACAAAAAAACGCCTAAAAGACTGGCAGAAAGATAAGTAGATTCTTTATTTTCTTTTTAAATTCACACATTTATGTTTCTGATTTAAGTGCAAGTTGCAGATTTAAAAGGGAAGTTACCCGAGTCAAAGGCCGGTTATCGGGTTGCCGAAAGCGTAAAGGACACGCTTGATGGAACAAGTTAAACATGCAGCGGAAGAAATTCGAGTTTTCAGTTAAGAAACTATGATACTATTCGTGAAATGTTCTTTGTTATCCAGAACATGTGATTCATCGATTTTAGTCAAAAGACTCTCTGTAAATAGGAAATTGAATTGTGTTAATTAAAAGCAACTAGTACGTAAGTTGTATAGCAAAACTCTTGTATTATATTTCTATGTATAAATAATGAATGTATTTTATGTAAAACTGTTTTCTATGTAAGGCATGATTTTATGTAAGCCTTAAGCACTGGTTTTGTGAATATCGAATATTTTGGAAAAGCGTAAAGGAGTTAAAATTAATATGTAATGTAAAAACATAAAGCGCGCTAAATTAGAAAGTAAATATATAAGTGTTATTTAACGCAATGAGCATTTAAAGAAAATTTGAATTGAAGATTGAAAGAATGAATTATATGTATGAAATGCAATTGAAATGTTTGAATGTTGTACTTAGTGTTCTCTGGTTTCACACAAAAGTTTAAAGTTCATTTCATGTTAGAACCTCAGGGCATTTCAGATTTGTTTTAGGGGACGTCCGAGGTCTTGGAAGTCGAAGAATTAACCCCAATAGAATTGAAGTCAGGTGGTAGTTGTGAACACTTGACAAAGTAAATCTGCGTGTTTTTCACAAACACCACATTTGGCCAGAGAACAAGGGGGAAGTTTTAAAAATGAATGAGTGTAAAACGAATGCTTTTGGCGAAAAGCGCTATAGAAATTTAAGAAACGCGAATACCTAAAGCGCGAATAAAAGTCGTTACGAGAAGCATCAGAGGAAGGGAATGTTGTACTTTTCAGGTGAAATATACTTATAATATGAAATTAAAACTTATTTCCTTCCAGATTGGAAGGAACCAGACTAATGTCAGTGAAGCCAAATTCCTGATGGATCTTTTTGATGTGAAGAAGAAAAAGGATGAAATATTATTGTATGTTAAAATATCTAAGACACAAACAGAGATTTAAACTAAATTTAAAACTTACAAGTGTAAAGGATGGCGAATAGGAAGGAAAATTTAGATTTAGAATTTAGCATCTTCACTCTAAGCCGATTTTAGGCTAGTTAGTTTCAGACTACTAAATTCTGGGAGCAACTATGTAGCATTCATTATTTTAATTAACCAAATAATTTTTAGTTTGAACTTTCCTATCGATATCTCAAAATTTCAGTTGCTGCCCGAATTTAGCGTGAGCGAGATATTTATGTAAATCGCATATATCTGTTAGCAGTTTAAAAGACAGGAGTTAACGAGGGGAAAAACAGAGCCTTGGATTTATCGCCGTAAGGCTGTGCGCGCAAAGATTTCCTCTGTCTACTGAAAGTTCGCCTTCATAGGCATTTGCAATTACTAGTGTTTGCTAGTGAAATTCGCATTATTGAATTTCACTAAGAGTTAAGCTTCCCTCGCCGTCCTACTTAAGATTAAGTTAGGTATTTGAATTTGTTAACACACTTTATTTCATATTATTTTAGTTCAGCCCAAGTAGTGGCTTACTCTCAAGTTGGAGAGTTATAATTATTTGAATTAAAGGGTCACTTTAAACCCTCCTTTCTGACTTTGTAGTTATTCAACACTAAAGGACATAGCCTAGATTTACTCACTGTCCTCCACATAGGGTTTCACAGCGTATGCTGACAAAGAAAGTCAAGAGTTTGAAGAGAAACCTTATAAGTATACTACACTAGTTAAAAAATATTGTAGAATATTAATTGAACATTTCATTGGTTACGGCAGGAAGAAGAGGGCGGGACAAAAGAATTTCACTGTTGATTGCACAGATATAGCTTCCTGTACACTATTGATTGTACAAGTAATGATTACTAGTGATTGTACAGGTATAGACCTACCGCACAGTTCAATCCAAATTTAGGTGTAGATCACACCGGGGTACAGATCTGAACTTTTGTCTCTCCACTTTTTTTATTACCAAATCCTTCGGCAGAACCTTTGGCTCACCAGTATTTTTAATGCCCCCATGCGGCCTCATATGTTAATACGCACTTTTAAACATCCATGCTTTCTCAGGAATTCGAGCTCAGGCACAGCTATACGGGAGCCAGAATAGCTAACCATTATGTCGATTAGAGCAACTAATTTCACAGGACAGAAAAAGATTTAGACACATTCTATCTTTCTAAAATTTTTGAGCCATTAAGTCACATTATATTTTGCTTTCCTGTCGTCCACACGCATTGGTAAGTATATCACTGTGAGGAATATATTATCGTAAGATCTATGATTTGTATTTCAGATTAAATCGTTTTGTATCTGTTTAACAAAGTAAGGTGTTAAAAAGCAGAAAACTAATTTTTTGAATAATTTAAATCTTACTTTATTTTAAAATAACAATTTTGATTAAGAAGAAATAGCCTTTATCAAATTTAGTATATTTTATTACATATATTTCCAAAATAATAAAAATTCCGTCTGCCATTTTTAAGACAGTTTTAAAAATTTAAACTTCTATCATTCGGGTAAATATTACCTATTTGCATAATGAAATTTTAATCTCGGCCAAGAAAAGTAATTTAAAGGATAAGATTTGAGAGACATTGCTGTTCGTTATAAGTATACAAAGTATAAAAATTTAATTCCTCAGTTTGCTGCCTCGCATCATCTCTGAAAATTTTTTTTCAAAAATCTAGCAAATTATCGTATTTGAACATATCTGAACAAATATATGCATGTATTTATATATAAGCTTATAGAGGACACGTTAGCTACTAAGGAAGCAACAGATATTTTCTTTCGTAGTTTGAATAAAAAAGGCAGTTTCAAATTTAGAATATCATATATAATTTTTCTCCTGTGAAATCGAGAAAACTGCTACTGAAACATTAAAAATGTTAAACATTCTGTATGCTAATAATACCATGAAAAACATCGAGTGTGGGTGAACAGAGTTAAAGTCCAAAAGGTGATTGAGAAGATGTAACACCTCTAAAAACAAATAATAGACAAATAATAATGTATTTATATACGATAATTAATTAAATTTGAGACTCAGAGCTGAAAACTTACAATTCAGTCCTGAAGCAGTTAGATTAATATTAGTCGAAAAGAACTGAGCACAGATATTTGAGTTTCATATATACATACACAGTGACACTGCACTCCTTGTGAGACACTTTCTTGGAATGGGGAAGAAATCGATTTTCCAATTAGATTATCCTGCCCATCAAATTGGTTTATTGTCTTCTGATGTCTGACTACTTTGAAAATTCAAGCAGGGCAGATGAGATGAAGAATTTCGAGTATAACTGATATCCAAATAAATAGGATTCAAACATTCACTAAATAATATTCAGAAAAATGATTACTGGGCCTCATTTACTAAAAAAAAAAAACATTTAAATCAGTGTATAGAAGATCAAAGAGTACTTAGACCACTGAAGACTACGATTTGTTATTTTAAAGTAAGCCTCCCAACCGGTATAGTGGTTAGCGTCGCTGACTGCCGTGCCGAAGGGTCTAGGTTTAAATCCTGGAGAAGGGATGGATGTTTGTAAATGTATAGTGTCGGTGCAGCATGGCGGTACTCTAAATATGCGGCAAAGCCGAAAATCCTCTTGTGTGGCTTAATGGAAAGGGAGAGGGGTGAGAGACCCTCCAACCCGTCCCCTCCGGGGTGCTCTGCATCAAAATTGGGGGCGGAACTGAGTCAAATCGCACTGTCACCTGTATGGTGCTCAAGGCTGTTGCCAACGACATGCGTAATCTTGCGCTCCTTGCCACGAGGAATTTCGTGGACTTGGGCTGACTATATGTCAGACAAGTAAGCATAACAACAACACAACAACTTCAAAATAGGCATTTCAGCCCAACTTGTCTCATATTGATGGTAATGACAGTTGATAATCGCGTCTTCTAATTGATCTTATCCCATTTCACTTCAATTTAGCACATTTGGCTTCTCGAAAAGCGTACTATTAAAGGCGAATTTGAAGTGTAGTCCCAAATGAAGTAACGAAAATTAGAAATTAATAGCTTTGTTGAAATGACGACACGTGTTGCGATCGCAAATGAAAAAAAGGTTGTGCAGGCCTTGAAGTGCTTATTTTAAAGTAACAGATAACGGGTGTTGTACTGAAATGTATCCACTTGCATACAACTCCACACATACAATTTTAAAGGTACATTAAATAAATTGCCACATTTTCTGCAATAAATTTTGTTTAAGTTTGTATGGTATAAATGAATTATTCTGAGACAAATATTCAACATCTGAGGATATTACAGAATTTGTCCTTCATTTCATAATCTGCAGTTGACAAACATCTTCTAATTTCGTACTCTAAATTTATTAAAACTGAAATAAACAAATATTTTAAATTAATTCTTTCACTATTAAATTTAAACACAATGAATAAAATCTAAAGTATATAAAAAGGATTAATTTATGACGTGCTATGAGAAATTCCGTGTTTTGGCTACACTATTTTTTATTGTTACAAATAAGCAGCTGTAAATTCAAGGGAGTATAATCCTTCAAGCTAAACTAAAAATTAAAAACGTCTTTTAATAACATGTCAAATTTATTGTTCATGGCATTGACATATTAATTATGTTTTCTGGCAGAAAACAGTTTTGGAAAAATTATAAAACTGGCAGCTGTTTATACTAATATCAACATAGCCTGGCATCACATTTCTTAGTTTTTGTAACAAAATATGTTTTTCTTATTTTAATTTGAAACTTGTTTTTATAATTTTTGATTTTTGTGTCATGATAAAGCTTCATGCTTTGATTCAAGTCTAGATTTTGAAGATTAAGAAGACCAAATCATTATTTTCTCCGTTACGTTGATCAACATAACGGAGTTGACTTTTCCTTCCAAACGGCTATATTTATAGCTTGATCTGCATATTTTAAAATTTCTTGATAATTTTGGGCTTCATTTATTAAGAAATAGTCAGGAAACAAATCTAAAGCGTTCATTTTCCAAACCTCTAGGATTTAACAAACCGTTCTATGAAAATTAAAAAATATCATTCAGAATGTAACAAAACAATTTGATTCAACAATGCTTACATTCAGAAATTTACGAGGTCTAAATTGCAGTGTTTTTATGATTTCATAATTAGCAATAAAGCCTAAAGTCTCAATTAAGATTGCAGTGATTTTAATATGAACTGAGATTTGAGTAAACACATTCAGTCTCTGCTTTCTCATAAATATTTTAAATATGCTTCTAAAGTATTAAGTTTTCTATTTAATGGATCATTTTTTAAGAATTATTTTGAATAAACATAAAGTACTCTGCAATCCATTTGTAAAGGATTTGGCCCATACGTGTTTTGACAATTTATTGAAGTTTTAATCATAATCCCGTCAATGACAACACTGATCCATTTTTTCTGTGTATTCTGGAGTCAGCCCAGAACATATGAAATAATATATCTCTTTATGTGTTTCAGTAAATGCATTTTAGAAGCAATGGTAAGAATCACACGTCAGCTATTGACGGTCTGAAATAACTGTTCAGATGAATATTTAAATATTTGAAATAAATTTATACAAATTACCTATATACAAATAGCTTCAAAATAACCTTAAGAAAATACATAAATAGATAATAAAGTTTCCATAAAATAAGTTCTACGAAAATTTAGTATTTATCACCAAAACTTCTAGCATCCCGATATTCGAAGTTCTTAACAATTATATGACCATATTCAAGCAGACAGTACACATTGAATAATATTTTATCATAATAGTTAAAATATCCTTACTGTCATATTTCGACATTTCAATTATATATATACCGATAACATTAGCAGTTGAAATATAGCGCTAAAACAATGTAATGTAAAAGTAGTCATTATTATTAAAACAGGCAGGAAGCAAGTGACCATAACTTTGGAAATACAGCTGAAAACATTATTGACATAACCAAACAGAGAAGCTTTCAGCCACTTTTAGCACATGCTGCAGTATGATATAATTCTTATTATCCAAAAATAGAATGATATATAAATATAGCTAATATAAGCTGAGATAAATGTGGATGCTATGTGTATAATATAACAGATGACTGATTCCGTGCCCAATTTCAATGTTTCATTCTAGAGACTAATTCTAGGAGATTCAATAAACTACGTGTTAAAAGAAATGACACTGGTCATTGATAAATGTACTAGGTTATGTGAAAAGTTATGACGAATTTTTCTATGTTTTTCAAAGGTCCTTTATTTATACAAAGAACAGTGATAATAGTGTATACCCCGTTTTGTTTGACAATGTTTTGTTTTCTTTTAGTGAGCTTCGTAGTTCTTCATTAACAAAAGAACCTAGCTCTATCAACGAAACAGTAAACAAGATGTTGATTTACGGCCTCAATTGAATTCAATGTTATATCACAAAAGAAATTTTGAAGACAGAGGAACAAGTGAAAAACTAAGGGCATAGTGTCAGGTGAGTATGATACGCATGGTAACACTTTTCATCCAAACCAGTAATTTTTGTCAGTGATCAAATTTGTGTGTGATCTTGTTGAAACAAGATCACAAGTTGACTTGGACAGTTTCAAAGACATCAGTCTTCCAGAAACTACCACACCTCATCAATCGTATAGGAACTGCATTCTATAAAATGTAACGCAAGACCACACACAAGTTGGATCAACTGATAAAAGTTTTTGGAGTTTGGATGAAACATGTAGCCTGATCCTGATGCAGACTTTCACTTGTTTCGCTTTCTTCCAGATTCCTTCGAGGTATAACATTCAATTCAGATGAGGTTGTAAATTAGCACCTTGTTCAGCGCTTCGCTGATAGATTCTTTTGCGATTGAGAAATTATGAAACTCTTTGAATGAAAGCGGAAAGCTATCGAACGCAACGGGCAATACACTACAGACTGATACCATTATACAGATAAAGGACCTTTGAAAAACGCAGAAGAAATGCGTTATGATTTCTCAGACAATCCAATAACATATTTTGCGCCTCCTGAGGCCTGTCTTTCCGACGAAAGCCTACTTAAGCCTCTTAGACAGTCTCATCGTGCAGAAGAACATATAGGCAAGGCTTACATAAAAATATTTTATCACGAGTTCTGTCAGCTACATTCAGCAGGCTGACGGAAAAAAAATCAAGTAGAACCTAAAGCAGACAGTTTTGTAGCTTTATTCTTTGGTGCAACTTCGTCGTAAAAATTCGCTATGCAATTGTAATTTTGTTGTATAATCTAGTATGTTTTTAAACGGGTAAAGTGGATCATTCAAAAATACATCTTATCTATAAATAACTTAAATCTTATATTAGATAATATGATTTTGAAATAAAAGTAAAATTTTTCATCAGTTATTTGAAATTATGTTTAACATGAATGCAAGATAAATTAACTAACTTTTTTAGTAGGTAATAAAATTTGACTGTAATTACTGCGGAAACGGAATTTTAATTTAATATCGCAAATAGAGCTGGAACCGAACAGCATAAAGACACATTTTATTAACTGATATCTATAACTCTAAAAACTGCAGAAATTCTGCACGAAAGTTAAACAAACGAAGAGAAAATTATGCAATTGTTCTTGATAGCTACCGAATACTGTTATAAGGAAGAGCACAATCAATATGAGTGAATGATTGTTGCTAAAATCAGTAATACCATACGCAATCGAGTTATCTTTTCAAAGTTTTAAATTTTCAAGACTGATTTTTCATTCTTCCACATACCAACAGAATATAAGCTACGCAATATTCTAAAAAAAACCTTATAAATATTGTCGATGTTTAATGGGGAAGATTTTAGAAATAGATTTTTCAATAAAATCATATAACACATTCATTATTAAGTTAGCTCCAAATACAAGGAACATAATTTTCGATTAATGCTTACTTTCTTTAAACTTAAAAACAAGACAAGTAAATAAATGAAAATTCAAACCTTACAATTTATTTTACATCGTTTTGTTAGTTATATGTGAAAAAAGATTATCTTAAAACATATTTGAAAAATGTGTGCCAAAAATAAGGATTAACGAGAGTGTTGTGTTTTAGGATTCTAGCTATCCATTTATCAGTAAGTTTCAAAACTTTATTTTGATATCTAGAAGTAATTTTGAATTCATCAGTTGATGCTTTGCGTTTTCAAGTGTCTTCGACCAAATTTTTATATTACAAACAGTATTTAACATCATGAAAAATAAGCAAAGCAGAATGAATACAATTTATTGAAATTTTCTGAGAAATATTAATCTAAACAGAATTTCACATTCAACTGTTATACATAAAGTTCTACCTTTCACTTTAATATGCTTTCAAATGCAGGCAGACTCAAACCATGCAGTTTAGAAATGCATAATAAATTATTTAAAATCTAAAAAAAGTAACCAATTGGCTATTATTTTAATGATGGCAAACTAAACTGTGTGTTATATCGAACCTTTGCATTTTTTTACATCTGGCAAATTCATTTAATTACATCTAACTATTTGCTACAGTATTTTTATATATCTAAGTGTTTTCGTCATATATGACAAACATGCGTGAGTTTAAATGGTATATAGTAGAGGTGGCCAACTTTTGTCTACAAAAGATCTACTTTGTTCTTGGAAATTTATCCCCATCAACACATTATCACAGGCATATTTTAAAGAGGGCGAGAGGTATGTAAAGTATTTTGTTAAATTATTATTATACATGTATTTTACATTAAAAAACAAACAATTTATGGACTAAAATTTAAATATCCAGGATAAACTTAGCAACAAAATTATTGATTGGCAATGTTAGCAAAAACTTAAAGGGAAATATAGGAAAAGAATATATTTTATTACTTTTACTAAATGAGAAGAAGTTTTATGTCTTTAACCAAGCAATCATAATTAGGTGTATATCCTGAAAAAAACTAATATTAAAGAGTCTTCAGTATATGTATCAGTCAGTACAGACGGTTGTTTAGTCTTCGCTGACACTTCAAGTAGGAAAATGCCGATTCGCAGAGGGAAGCGGATCCGAAACAAGAAGTAAATATATTTTCTGCATTTGGTGATACTTAGATATTTTTTTCGATTAACATAATTCCAAAAATCATCTTCAATTTTTCATTTTCAAATACCTTGGCTGCCAGTTCTCCATCAACTCAAGAGCTTAGAGCTTCACTTTTCTCTTCAATAAAGGATTTTCCTATGTGGTTATGTGCGCATGGTTTCCCCGCCCAGGGAGAAAACCCGCGGATTACTTGAGGGGCCAGTGTGATAAAATTCACGCTGATGCCGGTCTATATTAAAGAACAAAGTATCTATGTCGCCAGAATTCTGCACCTAGCAAAAGCATGGGTTCCTTTGCATAATAATTACAGTTGCACTACTCATTTATATCTTTGCTCTAGTGCATTGTAAACAGTCCTTCTCTAATGCCTCTCTAATTATAATTGAAAACTTGGTTCTCTATATATCATGCCGTGTAATCACCTTCAGTTTTAAAATTGCATGCGATCAACTAAAATAGGCTTCGCGATCGACTTGTTGGCCACCCCTGGTAACAAATAACAAATAAACAAACAACAAACAATATAACAAATTAAACACATATGAATAAACCGTTTTCCTAGGTCATGTTATATTTCAAGAATTTTGCAATCGTCCCATTCTACCACATGCTAAGTTTCCGGAGAAGTGAAAAAGAACTTCAGGGCACAAGTACTTTCCGTGCTTTCTAAAGAAAAACCTAGTCTGAAATAAATATACTTTTTCTTTCCTATAGAAGTTGAACCAATGGTTACAAAATAATGGAAAACCATTCAGAGATGGGATTTTCTGCCTAAAAATGACAACAAGCAACTAAGCAGCAGAATCTTGGCTAAACATAAGCAGAAATTTTACAATCTAACATAACTGTGTCTTAAATTTGAAAAATCTGCTCTTAAGGGCAACATTAATGGATATTTTTCAGGCCATTGTGTATCATCAGTTTCTCGGTAGTCATAAAATGACCAGATTCATTTATTTAGGGGTATAGACAAATTTGAAAATCCTCAAATAAATTTTCATGAGATGATCCATTTCCTCATAGGTATGAAATAATGGATCCTATTCAAATACTTGAACCATGAGCATTAAAAAAATGACCCAATCACTCAGTTTTGCAACGATTATGTTGGTGGATCATTCACCTCTATGTATTCATCAGTGATATTGTTTAATTAACAATAACATGAATATCGAGTTATGTTTTACCTAACTGCATCAAATATATAACTCTCTTATCATCGCACATTTGGTATAGACACATTTTCTTTAAATATGCTAGCATTTTTGTAAAACAATATGCAACAGCTGTAAAAAGAATAGGTTAGGTTAGGTTATTCATTTATGGCAAAGCACACGAGGGCTATCTGCCTAAAGGGAGGGATGCCTTCGTGGAGGACTTTCTAAGGGAAACTGGCTCGTATACACGTTACACATGGGGAAAACCACGAAAACGCCCATGCAGCCAGCCCGTTCGCGGGATTCGAACCTCGGACCGAACTACCAGTGTTCAGCGTCTTTACCGCTCGGCCGCTGGTGGGCCTATAAAAAGAATAGAGGCACTATGATATTCGTGTGTAGAATTACCCTTAACTCATGCATCGTATTAGCTTTTCTGACTACTGCGTATTTTTTTTGGTGGACTTTATTAAATCTTTGAAAATCCGAAACTGATATTTAGTTTTTAAAAGTTCATGTCCATTAACAGTGGAATTCAAGAGTTGGTATTATTTTAGTTCAAGGGCACACTTAATGCATAAGCAAGCAATATTAACCAAATATGTCTGATGCACTCGTCTTTAACCACTAATGGAGACTTAGAGCAGAATGGCAGACAGAAAAAGAGAGAAGAAAAATGATCTATGTAAAGAATTTTGATAATATCTAATATAGTTTTTATCTCCTGAAGGAAGGTTAGAAAATCCTATTCCGAAAATACTATTCAGATACCTTGGTTAACAAATATGACGCCTGAATGAAGTTTTAATTAGTTTAAGTTGAGCATGTACGGGATACTCTCGGGAAGCATGTTGTTGGCCTGAAACCCTAGATGAGCTCAGAAGAGCTTTACGCAATCAACAGGCGCTGCTATCTATGCAGCTCATTGACAAGACCATAAACAACATGAGACATCTCTGTCAGGCCTCCATTACTATTTCGGATGATCATATTCAACCGATTGGCTATCAAGACACCAATCAATCACTCAACCAGTATCACTTAACCAATTGGCAACAAGGAATGTTTTTAAATTTAAATTCTATGTCCGAATTTAGGAGATTTTATCATTATGTTGATTCCGCAAAATGTAAGTATTTTGTGTAAAATTTTCTTGCGCTTTTAAGATAATATAATGAATATCATCACCAAGTTTCGTCCAGTTGGCGTGCACACTTTTTGAATTATCATTAGGTTTTCTTTTGGTGCTTAAGTTTTGGAAGCCAGTTTTTATATTCTTGTGTTCTGAGAAGTCTGATAAACAAGAAAAACTTAATATATCGTCTCTTTGCATCTGATTATTTTTTCCGATTATTTAGTTATTTTTCAGTTTTTAGACTACAATTAGCTAGCTCGATCCTATAGCGCATTAGCTGAAGTAATGCACATTTCGTGACGCATTAGACTGTGATTAAGCCATCTGAGCTATATTCTGATTTTTCTACAGGAAATAATGGTTTATGGTCTCTGTAGTTCTGTAATTAAGAGAATTCAGTTAATGTCAAAACTAACCAAATTTTGCATTGCAACGCATAATATTTTTATGTTATTTTATCATCATATATATAATTTTATATCAGTAAATTATATAAATATATATATCTATATGCATAGATTACGTTTCACAATTAGCTGGTTTCCTTTCTTACTACAATGAATCTATTTTTTTAAAATTTGCACTTTTTATTAATTGTTCATATTTTCCATTTAATTCACTTTCTTTCTGTCTGTTATTTAGCTTCGTGTTTGTCATTACTACTATTATTATTATTATAACAAGCCGCTCAGACGATATAGTGATTAGGAGAGCCTGACTGCGATACTAAAGAGCCCGGGGTCGAATCCCGGAGAAGGCATGGATGGAAGATCGCCTGTCCCTTCATAGAAAGGTAACAGTGACCGCCTATTAGGTGCCTCCACAATAAAATGGCCACCACTTCCGGCGTTAGTAGTAGCCAAAGCCGTTATAGGCAAGTGCCTGGCATTGAACAAAAAAGTATTATAACAATTTGTAAGGTTTATCCTAAGTTTATTAACAGTTAGTTTAAGTTTTGTATCTTTTCTATCTTATTCTAATTTCAGCTTACAATTTCCTGCCAAAATGTAATTTCAGAAATGCAGTAAATGCAGATGAGAAAGAGTCCTATTTAAGTCGATACTTCACCGACTTCTAGAGAGAGAGTCTGATTCCTTGACTAAAGCGCGTTTGCCTTTGGCTACGTTCTCTCTTAGTTACTACGGTAGGCCACATATTAGGTCCTTGCTTTGCTTCGCCGATTAAATTAACACTTAGGGACTTAATTAGATTTCTGATACCTTCGGCTATAGCTTTCAGATAGCTTAGTTAAGCTAGTTTAGTTTAATTTAAATTCATTATTATTTAAGTTCAAGCCCGAGTGGAGGCTTTGTGCAAAGTTCCAAGTAGGAACCGATTGTAAATATTCTGAAAAATAAAGGGTTGTGAACCCTTCTTAAGCGTTTTGTTCACAAACTTAAGCGATTATTCGCTTATTAATGTTTGTGGGATTCTAAGTTAGAACTTTAAAATTAAATAAGAAGAACCCCACAAATTTCGTTTTTAAATTAAATTATGAAAAATAAAGGCACTGAAGCTTTGTTAGTGATTACGTTTGTTGGGAAACTGATGGAGGTCTCCCAGTTGATGCAGGTCACGTTACGCGCTTTCACTGCTCTGAGTAGCAAGCACAGAACATCTTAGAAACAAAATTGCTTTGTGGAGCAAAATGTTGTGAGCAACAAGTCGAGGAGGAAAACTTCTCTTTTCCGCTGAGCAACATTGTCCATTCGTGTAGGATGGCGCTTACTGAACGAGGAAGATGCAAAATATTCCAAACTAATTTTATAAATTTTTTTTCACTCGTGTTCACAAAAGACTGAATTTTCGAAGTTAAATAATCAACTGTTATGGAAGGTACTCTTTGCAGAATGGGCTAGAATTTGATCTAACTTTCCACAAAAGAAGATGCATGTATAGAATTAATTTTCAAACAAGCGTGCGCATAACAATGAAAAAGGGGTTCTAGCATAACTTATATGAGAAGATATTTTAAGTCATGCGATATTAAATTACTCAAATAGATTATAAAGTAAATTTCTACATGTGTCATGCAGCATGCGCTTATGTGTCGATTTCTAAGAGGTACTGAAAAAGGGAAAGTAAAAAGATCCAAAATAGTACTTGAGATAAGTATCTCAAAATAATTATTTAATTTACCTGAAGATAACCATGGGTGTATCCGTCGTTGAGTCTCTGAAATTCAAAATTACCTCATATAAATTTCACTGCAGAATTTTAATAAATGTGACATTTCATTTTAAGAGAATTCTAAATTTATAAAAAACGCTATAAAAATATTCAAAGAAATAACGGAAAACAACCAGAATTTAACAAAGGGTTATCCCGTCTTTTCTAATATTTAAATTGTACGAAAGAATAAGTGTGAAAGTAATCGAAAAAGTCTTTAAGAGGAAAAAAATACAGTCTGTACCAAAATACATTGGACCATAATCTTATTATTATCTGGAAGTGGAAATTAACTGATTGCATGTGTTCTAAAAATAACTGAAGCAGTTTAAAAGAGATACTTTGAAAATCCCAAGTTGGTGTCAGTATTATTTCATTACACGAAACTTTTTTTTCCAAGCACGTATAAAAATAAGTAAGATGGACTTCTAATTTCCTTCATTGCTTTTAAAATATTAAGGTGCATTTGAATTATTGAAACAGTCGCATTAAAACTTAAAATAAGAATATGTAATAATAAAGTTACATTCGGAGATTTAGATAATTATTGATATAACGAAAGGATGTTTTCAGCCATTCTACCATTAGAAATAAGCTAATCTAATAAAATTTGAGATTAGATCTCATTTATCTCAATAAAAGAACAGAAAATTCTAAATTTTATTAACAAGCAACTGAAGTAAAATCCTTTTCTCTCACAAAATTCGAATAAAACCACATTCTAAGTTTTCGTGAAATATTTTCCCAATGATTGTAACAGATTACTTAATAAGTTGAATTTGTTGTCTCAGTGTTTTGCTACTATATACTATACCTTTGAATCTTAAATTTGTAAAAGAAAAGACTCATTATTTCCTTTGAAGGAAATATTTTAAGAAATCATACATCTCTCTTAGCGTTATCAATCAAGCTAATAAATGCATTATCTTAAAAATTATGTTCCTCAAACGAGAACTTAGGTATCATTAACATTTAAGTATTTTTAGCGCTTAAAAGAATGTTCTTGAAACCACGAAGTCACTTAACTAAACGGTTTGCATGTAGTTTAAGTTGTATGTATAAGCAGATCTTTGAAGTCGTTTGACAAATATTAATAAATGTGTAGTATTCAAAATAAAAAAAAATTAAAAACTGAAAGCTTTGAGTTTTTATATTCTGCCCATAGGTGCATTTTTTTTTCTAAATTAACACACACATACAGGTTTCAAGAGCATTGGGGTACTGGCTTTGAAATCGTTGAGTATTTTAAACGAAAATTCGTTAGAGTTTTACAAAACATGAAAGAGACAATAAAACAAATTCGAAGTTCAAAATTCAGGCTTTCTAGTGCCCATATTCTGGTGGAGGACTACGTTATTAAAACTTTAACGACTCTAGGTACCCCTGGTTTTTCTTAGAGCAAGAAACATACATACATTCACTCAGATTCTTCATTATTTAATTTCTTTGACTATAATACAGGCCTTTAACATTTGGTGGAAACAATCTGAAAAGTGAAAGGAGCCGAGTTTTTCCATATTTCGGATCTATACCTCAAAGATGCCAAAGTGCTAATTTTTATAAAAAAATTGCAGCAGTAGTTCTTTTTTTAAAATTAGCTCTCAAAATTTTAACCCTGCAATATTAATTGAATTTTAGATACAGCTAATAATATGGCTTTTAGTTAATTTCACAATCCGAAACTTAACTTTAATTTAAACAAATCGATATATTTCTTTCGATTTATTTTAAAAATTTGTACTTTTAAATATTTTTTGTAAATTTTTCGATAAACGTATTGTGTTATAAAAGTTTCACCATCATTTAATGTAGATGTGTTTCTAGATATACCTTCAAAAAATTAAAGTTTTCATTCAAAATTTCCGAAGATATACTTGAATTTATATGATGGCGCGTACTAAGATTTGACATACTTGTTAAAGGCGATAACGCCAAATGTGGTTTACGCAGTTTGTTATAATCTTCAGTGAATTTTAACAGTTATTTTTACACTTGAATTTCCAGAAAAAAATTTTACTGAGAATTTTTCATATGGAATTTCGTTATTCTCATTTTTATGCATGATGCGTAGTAAACATTTATTAATAACATATGAAACGTTATTTTTTAATTTATAAAAAATATTATCCAAACTTTTAAAGAAATTTTTCTTCTTTTTTGCAAGAACAAAATTGTATCTTCGCTATTTTATAGTCTGTTGTTTTTAATTTAAATTATATGAAAAGAAATACATTTGCAAATTTGAAAAGGGTGGATCACATATGTATTTGCTATTTTTAAATACTTCAAACAATGTAACACAAATGTTGTAAAAAAATTTGCTGTCTTCTACTACAAAGGCTTAAAAGCAAAATTTACACGAAACCTCTTCTTTCCTTTTTATAGCAAATGTAACAAATAAATATCATTACGAAGACGTTCTAAGTCCAAAGGTATTTTGATACAATAATTGTATAAACTACTTTAAAAAAACTGTTGTTTACATTTCAGAATATTGCGAATGTTATCATCAAATACCTTTTTTTCAAAGCACAATATATTTGTTACATCATATAACATTTAGAATTATCACTTATTTAAAAATCAATCTGCGATAAAAACTTTCATTCCTATATAGATTGAACTAATTAGTCAAATTAAGGAAGTTCAAAGTTTGTAGAGAAATCATTCACAGTTATTCTGGATTCAACAGCCAACGAGGGCAGAATTTTTACCAAACAAAATAAAAGATATTTAAAATAAGTAAACAAACACATTTTTTATACTTTTCCTATGCAGCGTATTTTCGTTATATGCTTAATTATTTTAAATTAAAATGTATCTGTTTCTACCTGAACTTTAATCATTAGTAATATTATAAATGATTATTAATGTTACATCTACTTTACATTATTATGACATCCGTTCCATTTACTATTATATTAATATTTATGAAACTTCTTGAAAAACAATTTCAAAAATTAAAATAGTTGTCCTTTTCTTTGCAAATTAGAATAAATTTATAGTAATTAGGTTTTAACACTTCCAGCCTTTCAATCAACTTCTTCAGAAATACAGATAAATTTTAACTAATGAATGTCAATCTAAACTTATAAAGAGAATACTGGCAATTCAACCATTGGCACTGTATCTTTCGTATTCCTCTCCCAATTGGATAAATACACTGGTTTTGGGTGAATTCCTTGTTTTGCTGGTTTAGAACTCGTGCATAAATTCAGTTGGCTGGTTATTTAAATATCGCAAAGTTTATGGGGCTATCCACTTAAGGAGAGGAATGTCTTCATGGAGGATTTTTCAAGGTGGAAATGGCCCGTATGCACGTTGTACATGAGGAAAATCGCTAAGACCAATTAAGAAGCTAGCTGGCTTTCCTCGGTTAGACTCCGGGACAAACTACCAATATCAGCAGCCTTTAACAGCTAGGCCACTGATGGGACCTCTTACACTAGGAACCATATTATTAGTCTTGAATTTAACATTTGATTTTCAAATAAATCAAATATTATTATATTCTTAGGCACAAAAAAGAAGAGTTTAAATTTAGTTAAGGAATTAGATTTTAACTAGCTGAAGGATAAATGAACGTTCAGTTAGATATGCGATTATTGCACTCACTTAGTGTTCATGGCATCTAAGCTAAACACGAGATGATGATCTCCCTTCCTTATTCATCCTGGGAAGACTAAACACGTGTTTAGATTAGCTTATTTAGTTCAAAGGGGCTCTATCCCTGAAGGACTATTGTCTTCGTTTTGCGATTTTGCATCGTATACATTAAATGTCGTTTCACTTTCAAACTGTTGCCACCAAATATTGCAGTCCTGTAGTATACTTAAAGAAATTAAATAATGAAGAATATGCATAAGTGTACATATGTTTGTCGCATTGTGATAAAACGACGGTACCTAAAACCATTGAATTTTGAATGACGTAATCCTGCTGAGAATATGTGCATCTGGAAGCCCAAATTTGAAATTTGGAATTTGCTTTATTATCGACTTCATATTTTGTAAAACTTTAACGAATTTATAATAAATTAAGTTTTTTAGAAACTGTTTTGTTCATATTCCACCTTTTAATAAAAAATATCTGAAATATAAATTTTTGTATGAACCCTCTTACAAAGAATATTTCAAATACGTTGTTTTTCCTCATACTATTACAGATAATTTTTAAAATATGCTCTTTAATATGTCAGTTACTTGTCTTAATAAAAATTGTCAAAGTTATATACTTTAGAACATTTATACCTGATATCGAGATCACATCACCAGTTGAAGCTGAATAAAAACTAGATATTTATATCTTTAGAATCACAATGAGAGAAATATACATATATTTATAGAGTTTCTTCATTATTTAATTTTTTTAAATATAATACAAGGCGATAATATTTGGTGGCAACAATTTGAAAAGTGAAACAACGCTTTTAATGAATCGACACAAAATGCAAAAACGAAATTAGTAGTCCTTCTGGACAAATTGCCCATTTGGAAAAAAAAATTCAATAGATAACATAGCAAAAGAATATGAAGGACGACGGCTGTTCAATTGCATAAACATAAATTATACCATAGGATGTCATATCATACCATAAGCGGAGAATCCAAACATGTGTCACATAAATATGGTGAAGTTTTAAAAATTTATTCAAAGAAGTACACGGATATAACCTAAAGTTATTTTCAGTATTGATTAAATCAGAGTATTCTTTCATCTCATACCTTCCAAATACCTATCATCTAAAGATGTTTAACATTATGGTCAAAATAGCTTCACTGTCTTACACTGACCACATACTGATGAAGGGAAATCGATAACTCTATCTATAAAAGTGCCGCGAAAACCAAGCTGTTTCAAAACTGTTTATTGCATATAGCGAATAAGAAATGGAGGACGCTGCGAATATATCTGCAGTATGCATCAAGAAGATCACTAAGCCATTAAGGTCTTCTTGAGGTAATAAGATATTAAGAAGAAAAATTTAAGGCATCATCAAGCCATAAAGAAGAAAAAAAATGTTATTTTCCCCGTAAAGTTTAGTTTCTTTTATGTTACGCTATTTGATACTTGTGATTAAAGAAAAGTGAAATATTTGAACCTATCCAAAGTCTGGAGAGTATTTTAAAAAACTGAATGTAGTATGACAAAAGTGTGTAAAGTCATAACACAATGCTAAATCTGTGTAAAATAGTGGAGAATTGTGTGCATACGTATAACTTTAAATTAAAATATCAATTCCATATCTTTTTCATTTATTCAACATCTTTTTCCTACATATCAATCCTACATCTTTTTCATTTATATATCTCCTCTGAATGGCCTATTGAAAGACATATTAAACATGCTTTATTGTATTTTTCTCTTTCAATGTAATATGCAGTTTTTAAAGGCATCGTGATGAATACTGGGTCAGAAAGAAGTTTTCGAAAGAAATATAATTAAAATAAATAAAATAAAATTTTAAAAAAAATTATATGATTAAAGTCCGAATGAATAAATAGAAGTTTTCAAAATAATCATTTGAAGAAATATAATTTAGCCCCGCAACTCTAACAAAAAAACCCGTGATTTAAGGAACGTATTACAAAGTAAAAATATTGCCAAGAAAGAAGAAATGAAGCTTTTTTTTCGCATGTGGCAAAAGGAAAGGTAAAATGAAAAGGTAAACATAAACTAATAAGATTTTCGCCAAGGTGAAAACTGAAAAGGTACGCCAAATCATATTGTCAAACTTCTCTATGAGATTGTCATCAAATTTTGCAAAATTTAGTTTTTAGGCATAATTTGAGTCACCTAATCGAAATAACGAAAACTTGAATTTCGGGAAAAGTCCGATTTTGCTTTAAAATACCTGTGTAAGAATGATGCTATACATAAATTTAATATACATCCTAGGTCGTGCTCTCGAGACATGGATTTATTTTTCTTTTGACTCGGTGTACACATGCAGCTTTTAACAGTTGGAGAATGATATTACGTTAGGTTGCAGACTTATAATATAAAGTTATTTTAATATAATATTAAATTATACATATATACTCTTTCATATATTTATCTTGCACATTTTGTTTTGCATTATCTTAAATTGACGATTCATAAAAATAAAATTCGATGTCATTTGCGATTAAAAAGTGATTAATTTTAGCATATATATGCTCTTGAAGCGTTTGCTAATATTTAGGCATTATATAAAGGATAAACTATCTACATAAAATATTTTCATTATTTTCATTATTTTCATTATTTATGTTTCGTTAGCCGTTCAGGTAGCCTAAAGGTTAACGCTGCCTGCTTTGATTCTGTATCTTTCAGAGGAATGAATACATTTAATTTATGTCATAATATCTGATTGATGCGGAAGTTATACGAAAGGCGTGGTACTATAGATGAGCGACGGTTTTATTTATTAAAAGAAGAAGGAATAGTCTAAGGTCTTACAAAAGTATGTGAAAGTGCTTCTACATAATGACTAATTTATCATGAACAGGTACACAGTGAACAAAATTTACAGTACATGTGTACAGTACTATGTATGGCCCATACCATACGCGCAGCTAGATTAAAAAAATATATGTACACAATTTGAAAATATAAATTCCACTCTGAGTTCTTACTTTATTTCTTACATATATGTGCAATACATTCTCGATTTGGTGCAGTTTTATTAAATTGATTAATCTAATTCGATACATATTGATAATTATATGGTTGGGGATGCATAAAGCTCAGTATCTCAGAGATGCCACATAGCGCCGCCATTATGCACTGTATAAGCCGCCATTATGCACTGTAAGCTGTAACTGAAATATGAATGTCGGATTACGGAGATGGAGGTAACTTGCATCGAAAATTTGGATGGAGGTATAGCAATGCTCTTCATTGAAAATTAACGTACATCACAACAGTATTAATTAATTCAGGAATGAATTAATAATATTGCAGAAAGCTGATTTTCAGTGATAGCGATTTTCTTTGTGAAGTCTGAGACAGCTACTCCTGAAATGTATGCACACGTATGCTACGATTTATTTTAAAAAGTTTCTCTATGAAATGCATGATACACAATGAATGTATTAAATAAAATTTCATTGTATTTGATTCATGTATATCATAAATATTTACGCTAGTCGTATCACCCAGACACGATTAAAGTAAATATTTACGATTTAAGACCAGATTATACGAAGAATAAGACCAGATTATACGAAAGCACATGAAGAATTTAGTATAATAATCTTGAATGACGTGGAAAGTTCATAACGTATAAATATATGCATATGTAAGTTACAGGACTTCTGTATGTATAGAATACAATTTTGCTTCAGAATATAAATTTCTTATATTACTTTCTTCTTTTTCTTCAAGTGATCCTTTTATTAAGGAAATAACGCAAAATAAAGAAAATGCCAATTTCAGCTTTATAATCAGATTAAATTGACACATTAAGTTTCAGAGATATGTGGAAATATATGCATGTCTATAGTGAAGACGCATTAAATTACAAAGATGTTATACACTGGTGTGCAAAAATTAAGGACCAAGTCGAAAAATTAGCATATCACCTGAACGAAGAGGCAGAGCGGACAGAAAGACCAATCAGGAGATTAAGTAAGGTGATGTACGGTAGCACATGCGCAGATATGCAGGTAGACGTAATGGGGGAGTGTCTGAGTAGTATAAAGCATGTTTTCGGTGTAAGATCAGTATTTCTGGCAAAGAGATTGCACGCCGTATAGCAGTTAAAATCACACCGAGTTGCTGCCTCAGCGAGAAATGGCGAATAATCAATCTGTTAGACGATATCTGGATGCTTTTACCCGAGGTCGAATCATTGGGAAGTTGGAGGAAGGCCGCAGTGAGACAAGTGTGGCTGCAGAGTTCGTAATTGCTCACAGCATCGTTTCACGACTTTGGAGACAATTTCAAACTACAGGAACAGCTATCCGGGGGTTTAG
>KK119303.1:227136-247128 GCA_000611955.2 Stegodyphus mimosarum | reverse complement strand
AAGGAACTGCGGAATATTAACTCAAGGCGTGCTCGAAATTATTTAATGAAACATCCTTAATTTTTCGATAAATTCTACGTGGAATTTTGTTTTCTAGATAGTAAAAATTTCACTCACATGGTGTAAATTCATTTGTCATTGAGAAAAGTGCAATGATTAACCTGGTGCATAATCTGACGTAACTAAAACATTGCTGAAATTAGAGTGGCTTACAACTGGCAAGTTATAACCAGCAGAAACATGATGTTGATGACACAGTGACATAAGATGATTTATTTTCCTCTTTTCACAGCCATTGATAAGAGTAAAAATGACAGGTCTTGCGTTACTCAGGGCGATAAAAGGAAACCCACAAAAGAAAATCAGTTTTTTCTTTTTCATTTCAGTTTCATTCCGCTTAATATTATCCAAGTCTCTTTGTCACTGGATTTCGATCCTAAGAACTAGCTCCACCCACATTTGCTTCTTCAGATACTAAACGATTTATAATTTTTGTTCCATCATTATGGAAATGTGAAAAAAAAATTCTTCGTATTCTTTCTTTTTGATTGAATTAGTTCACTTTCATCGTTACGACTTTCACTGATGATCATGCCACTAGCGATTCTGTTTTTATCCTGATTTCATACAAAAGATGAATGAAAACTCCGTGATAACTTAGATGATTATAGATTAAGATGTTCTTTTCAGCAAGATATGACTTTTCCATTATTGGACTGGACGAAATAATACATCAAGAGATAATCGAAGTTAGATAAAGGATGAATAGAGCAATAAATGAATTAAATTTTTCTTTACCTTGAAAAATAAATGTAATTTTTATTTAAGATTAGTCATCTATTGATTTTATGCAGCTTATTCCCAGAAAACAAATCGATAAATCAAACAGGAGTCTGCAGTCAGTTTAGGTGATTTTTCAAATAAATTATTTTACGAATCAGAGAAATTACCACTTAATGCTCCATAAAATTTCTAATTTATTTTTTCAAGTTATAGCAATACATTTCTTAACTAGTAGAATAATTTAAAAGCAATTTACGTTTCCTAGGATTTATAAATTTTTTATATATCTAAATTATGTCATTAATAACGCATCTAATTTATGTAATATGTAGGAATTGTATTTTCTCTTTTTTTAATTTTTATAAAATATTTCACCTCTGTTGTAAATAAAACAGATGTTTCTGACATTATAATTTGATACTTCGGGACATGCCATTTGTTTACGGTTTAATTAATAACGATATTTATTTTTCAGATTTACTAACTCAATTATATTTCATTTGCAACAATGCATTGCTAAAATAGCGGAGCAAAATTTTATACTACCTCTTTAATTGTTTAATACATCTGATATGTTATTTAATTATACATGATGCCATTTATAACGCATTTAATTCATGTGATAAGTAGAAATTATATTTTTTCTTTCTAATTTTATAAACTATTTCCCCTCCTTTGTAATTAATAAAAGATATTTTTGACGTCATATATTAGGTGCCTCGGTACACATAATTTGTTTACGCATTAACTAACAATGAAATTTTCTTAAGATTTACTAATCCAATTATTTTCCAATTACTCTTTCATTTATAACATTTGCAACGATTTTATAACAACCTAGGTTTTTTTAATGATTTATACCTTGATTTTATTGTTTAATAATACGATATTCTGATAAATTACATCAACCCGATGACTTTGGATTATACAAGTCATTTCATGAAATATCTGCACTGTTAATCTAAATCATGATAAGCATCAATAAAAATAATAAGCTTTTATACAAAAATAAAGTAATGATATATTTAATGTGTTTACAATTATTTAATGCTTATGCAAAATTGATCTGCTGATAAAATTTCTCGATACATTACTTAACTAACAAACGTAGCATTTCATATATATTTTATTTTTATATAATATAGCTTCAAATGAATTTTCCCATTTATATGCATTAGTGAAGTGGATGAGGTGAAACAAAGCAAACATTTTTCTCTTTTAAAGCTTCGTAATTTGTATTTATATGTACACCTGTCTTATCCGACTAAATACTTCAAAAAGCACTTCGATTTGCACGTACCGAATGCCGCAAGCAAGAGCATAAAATTTAGTTTAAAAACTTTGATAAGAGAACATTTCAAAACAATGAGATGGTGTTGACTGACAAGAACAATTTACAACAATGGTCAGGAAATACGAACAAAGCCAGAAAACTCCATTAGGGTTGCTAGTGAACAAATACCTTACCCATCAAGTTGTCGCAAATGAACGAATTAAATATTCATTTGTTCATTTCTTGCATACCGTGATGTCGTATCTTCACCTTCATGGTGAATAAAGATAAAAATCTGAAAGCTTAATGTACACAAGATGTACTGTCGTGGTACGAAGTGGAGAAACCATTTTGTAAAAGGAAACAAAAAATGAATTACTTTTCTTCCCGAGTGCTCTGATCAAATAGAGATCGTTGAATTATTAACTCGTGCGTTTTTCGAAGGTTTAACGTCCAATTTTCTCTTGAGTTTCAAATTATTGGGGGTATCAGGGGTAAATATTAGCTTAAGAACTTTATTTTAAAGAATATCTTAAATTCTTTATAAACCAAAGAAGGAATAGAAAATGAGCCTGACGAAAAATCAAATTATTTTCAAACAAGCAGATCATATTGCGAAAGTATAATGAATGAATAATGAACAAAGAATTTATAATGATCTTTGTAAATAGAAAACTTTAGGAATTTATTAAATAAAGGTTTGGGAAATAATATTAAGACCAACTTTGTGGTCATTAAATCCTAGATTCATTGAATATTATAAGGATTAAAGAATGGAATTTAAAACCATACTTGAATTATTTCAAGCAATACTTTTCTTAAATAAATGTGTGGGTACATTTATGTAATGAAGCTTTGTATTCTGAAATCATAACATTATCTTTACTGTAATTTATTGCCATAGAAAAATGGGATTCTCAACAGAGTGGAAAGAAGTTCATTACTGAATAGTGGGTTTCTTCAAAAACAATTTTTAAAAATTAAAGCTAGCATTCCTCTCAGGTTTTGTTAATCATTAAAGAATTGATTCAAATATTATTTTTAATACTTTCCACCATATTAAAAAATTATGTTACCGATACACTAAAGGATTTAAGGGGAAATTCCGTCAAAGTTAAAATAAACATCGACTCTATTTACTTCGAATTTATTTTTAAACAAAAAGGCTATATATGAACTCAAAGGAAATACATTCAAGATGTCGCCGGGAAGCATATAAGCATTCTGTACCGCGCCACGCGCATAGGAAAAAAATTCGTACTTGTGATTGGACATACTTTCCAATGATATCATTTTTTCTTGGCGTAATGACGTTTAGGAGGGATTCTTACCGTTTTGTTTTCGTTGAATGACACTCATGAGAGATACGGAAGCGTGAAAATTATTATTATTTTTTTTTAAACACAAAAATTGAGCTGCAGCATTCTACAGATAGCTTTCCGTTTCGTGGAATAATAAAATTATAAACTCTTTCAAAGATGCTGTTAGTATCAGAAGCAGTCTTATGCGCTTAGATTATATAAGTAGTTGAGTTCGTGAATTTAGTGCCAAAACCAAAACACAACGATCTCGATCCAACTGTAAAAGCATCGTGTGCTAGTAAGTATATTATTATTATTGCAATTTTGTTGCATTCTTTTCCTTTCACATTGCAGAAAATATTTCTTTTGCAAATGTTATGTCACTTCTAATATTCTGTTGCCTTAGATGAAAGAAAAAAGCGCATTGAGTATTGTCGCTGAATTTAAATACACTTATATAAAAAAAGAAACTTCCTTCTCTGATAAATACTATTTTTATGCAAAGGTACAAAAGATGTTACACGTTAAAAAATGAAAATATTCATAAAGTAATATTATTCAATTTAAAAAATGCAACCCTATTTCTCTTTTCCATATCTATATCAGTCTAGAATTATACATTTATTAAAACTCTCCACTTAATGCATATTTACGGAGTTAGCCCAAGAAGAAATAATACTTTTTCTCTGTAGGAAAAAAAAATCACTACATTTTTTTATATTAACTTCACCTACTATAATGTTGTAAGAAGTATATTCTCATAGCAAGAAAAGTACAACGCACGTAATAATCTTTTTAGTGCTGCTAATAAAATGTTCAAACGGTATTTGAGATGTACCCTCGAGCTCAAGCAAAGTCAAGGCGTTCCTAAGTGTAGAAGAAATGATATCATTGAAGGCCATACTTAACCACGAGGAGAAAATTTTCCCTATGTGCGTGGCGCGGTACAGAATGCTTATATGCCGCCGGGAAAACTATTCTATCAGTTGATTCATCCACAGAAAATGTACTGACGATGAATAGAAGTCAAAGTTAAATATGTTCTCGAATATTTTTTTTTCAAACTAAAGCTAGCACTTTCACTGTTTTACTAACCGTCATTAGTATGATTAAAACTTCGCAGTGCAACTACTAACACGTTCATAATGTTTGTCAGCAGTCCCAGTTTGTTTAAAGCAATTTTTCTTGATTATTTTAAATACTCTTATTAATGGTTACCGTATAAGTTGCCTTGGATGTTGTTAGTGTTGACTGATTAATTTTCGAAACAAAAGCTGTGAGTTCGACTTTGTGGTAAAGCTTGCGTACTTTTGTGCTCTTGTCCTCCCCTCTCCTGGTGTGTGCAATATCATTCTAACACCTGTAATACATAATGTGCAGTGCTGTTATGATGATGGCAGCTAGAAAACCAAAATGTTAGGATATTCCCGATGAGGCCTTTAAGCTGTTAATTTGGTCACCTTGAAAATTTGGTCACCTTGTAAGGTTTGCTTTTTGCTTTCATAAAGTAGCTGTTAAAGTTGCTAGAAGTTTTCGTTCTGATATTTAGAAACATATTTTTAAATTTTTCTTATAGCTACCGCAAATTATGCTATCGTATTTATGTATATATGTATCCTTCACGTTTATTCTCTCAAAGCTGATATCGCACAAAGCTTCAGATCATTAATTTATCACTGAAAATATTATTAAATTAACTTATTATATAGGTTTTATTCTAGGTAAGCACAATTTCAAATGAAAATACTAACTTTTAATTTATGAAACAACAAATAAGATAGTTTAAAATACACACATACACCATACACGTAGGATTTCTAAGTTGTCTTCGCCTATAGACTCACTTCACATTTTTTCATTCATTTCAACTCTAAGTTACTTGTGTATTGAAATGAAAAATATTACTTTGGCACTATAAAAAATGTTTTATTTTATTATTTTCACAAAACTGCAGATATCTACTAAGCTGCTTTGAAGACAAAAGAAGTAACTTTAAAATGCAAATTCTAAAGGGACCTAAGAACTGTATCATACTTTAATCCAACACCGCTAAGGACAAAACTAAAATACGAAAACAAATTATGAATAATAGGATTTTCTAAGTTTTCAAAGGAAAGTATTTCATTTTAGAAACTTGGAAAAACAACAAGAAAGGCTTGAAAAATGCAAGTTCGTAGAAAATAGTTTTCTAAAATATGTTCGTACGGATTTACATTTTAAAATACGAAAAATAACAAATAGTTATAGAAAAAATTTTTGTAACCTATGCAGTTCAAAATAATATTTGTTTGCTATGCAGGGATGAAATTTAACAGTTTCTTCAAATTATTAAATTTTAATATTGGAAGGTTACGCTAGTCAACAGATTACTATTATTAAATAATAATACATGAACAAAATGGAAACTTATATGAAAAGTTTCAGCTTTGAGATCTATCTTAATATATCTATTTCAATCTATTACATAGCTTTTGGTTATCAGTAGAAAATGCTTGTGTAGCTTGCTATTAGGTTTCTAGTTATACTTATTTTATAAATTCTTGACTTTAGTTTACAAAACACACGTATTCTTTGATAAATGCTTTCCTTATCATTACATTAAACACAATAGAAAACACAAACAAGTATCCGCAGAAACAAAACAGTATCCACAGAACAAAACTGTATCCACAGAAATGACAACTCATGAACACATAGACTCAAATCTGGATAATTGAGGGAATATGAAAGAATACTGCAAAATGAATATACATTAGCCTTTAACGAGTATTGCGTATAGTGTCCGTTGTACTTTGTCATTTGAAGGAACAGATATTTAGGTTACAGACTCGCGTGACTCTTAAATGTGCATTTGTCACTTAAGTGGAAACAGTAACAACGAGTATACTGGAAATAATATGACTTGACTTGGTTTGGCAACTTGGTTCGGCAATGGGCACGCTTGACTTGTTTATAGACTTGAAGTTGCTTTTAAGGCTGATAATCAAATTCTTCGGAACTAATATACGTAAAACTGCAGAAGTGTTCCTTCTGTGTATCTCTATTTATTCCGTATTTAAAAATTTTAAAACTAAAGACATTTGAAAAAGAATATCAACTAATTCTTTTTCAAATGCCTTCAAGCTTTGATTTACGGTTGCTAATCACAACAAAAGTAGTACAAGTGATACTTCAAGAGAGAGGTTTGCCCGCTTCAAGAAAATCACTGAATTTGTAATGCTCCTATTCGAAGTGAATTTTCAGTTATTCACATGAAAGTTACATTTTCTATGTTTGCACCTTCTGACGTTATTTATAAATTCCGAAAGAAATTAACTGCTTAAGAAGAGAATGACTTCCCCGATAGAAAAGTGGTGCCACTATTAGCATCTTATTTAACTGCAACGGCACCAAGGATACACAAGTTACTTTTACCGCGTTAGCCTCGTATGGCAACATCCACACTTACTACTCTGGTGTGCAAAACTTAAGCAACAGTTTGAAAATTTAGCAGCTAGCTATGAAATTTCACAAAAGGAGATCTGGAGATCAGTACAATGAACACGTAAGTCAGTAGAAACGTCATGCGTATGCAAATATCAGGAACGAAACGTCAGAGGCGACGTGAGCGTGCACAAAACGCGTTATGTCGACGCGCTCAGCTCAACAGTAGAATAAAAGGAAGGATGGAGACGCAATTCAACATATTCGCTGCAAGTGCCAGTGAGTCAGTTCGTGAAATATGGATAGAAGAAATCACCTGGACGACTTCACACGTTTAAGAATGATCGGAAAGCTGAAGGAGGGGCGTACTTTCACTAGTGTAGCTGCAGAGTTCGGAATCAACAAAAGTGTCGTTTCGCGCGCTTAGAAAAGCGTTCCAAACCACAGGTACAGCTGTTATAAAGGTTGGTGGTGGCCTCCCGAGGACGACATCTGCAGGGGATGACCGAAATATCGTCCTGCAGGCGAAAAGAGACCGACAGCGGGCAGCATTGCTCAGCAACTCTGTATAGCAACGGGGCGACAAGTGTCGCGGTTTACTGTGGCCAGACGCCTTCACAAAGGGGGCCTATTCGCCCGCCGTCCTGAACGCTGCCTCCCGTTGAAAGTTGGCCACCGTTTGCAGTGGTGCAGAGAGCACAAAAACCGTACAACTGATCAATGGAGTCGTGTCCTCTTTACGGATGAGAGTCGGTTCAGTACCAGAAACGATTCTCAACGCGTTTTGATTTGGAGAGAGGTCAGGACACGGTTTTATTCCAGTAACATCGAGGAAAGACACCGTAACGGTGGTCCTGCAGTTTTTGTCTGGGGAGGCATGATGCTGAACGGGCGAACTGAGCTCCACGTTTTCGACAGAGAGCTGTAACCGGGGATCGCTATTGTGAGGAGGTACTCCTTACCCATGTGCGTCTGTTCCGAGGTGCCATTGGCCCAGACTTATTTTTAATGGATGACAATGCAGGGCACATCGGACTCTTGTTGTTGAGGAACTACTGGAAAGTGAGGATATCACTCGAATGGATTGGACAGCGTACTCCCCAGATTTAAATCCCATCGAACATGTGTGGGATGCTTTTGGGAGACGCATTGTAGCACGCTTACATCCTCCAGAGAACACCCAACAACTCAAACAGATGCTGATTGAGGAATGGGCACTCGTATGGCAAGAAATGTTGCACCAGCTGGTTCTAAGTATGGGGAGACGATGCGAAGCAACCATTGCAGTGAGGGGTGGGCATATCCCATATTAAGTAACATCTGCTTGTTGTTCTTCCTGTTGAATAGACAATCATGAGTCACGATACTATGCGTTCAATAAAGCTTGTTTTTGTTTGAATCCATACCGTATGCACTGTATTCCTTTTTCAGCTCCAATGCTTTCGTCATCCTTTACGTACATAATACTGTCCTTCATTTCTGCATTTCATGTCTCTCTGTTGATTTCACATGGAGTTATGGCAAAAAACCCTGTTGTTGCTTAAGTTTTGTACACCAGTGTAGATAGAACGAATGGTTTAGGCAGATAATGATTTTCTTATTATTAAGATGGCGTTATTGTTGGCTGGGGTTCTTTAGTTGGGATCGAACGTGTTCGTTGAATTCTTTCGTTAGTAGTCCGATTTCTAATCGATCGAACTCAATTTGGTTTTAATTAGAGAATTTATGAATGAGTACATTTTGTAAAATTGAACCAATTTCTTGGCCGCTTTATTCTCTAATACTTGCATTTCGCATCATATTTGTAAGAGGTTCAAGTACTCAATTTGGTCTGTGGAGCATGAAGTCCTAATCTGTTGCAAGTGTAGCTGTTAGGTTATGAAGAGTTCATCTCTTCCGAATCACCTTTCACAAGGCTGATAATCATTTCTCACAACTAAGCTTACAAGGAAATTACTTAGAGCTCTTTAATTTCCGTGATTTAACTGAGAAAGTTGAACTGTTTTCTAAAGAATTATTATTTTTTTGGCAAGCTGTCGCTGCAAGAAGAAAACGGCTTCTGTTGAAATGCAGAATCCAGACGCAATTTGTCCTTCTCAATTCTCCCTTTTCACGAGTGCTGAAAATTAATTCCATCATAGAAATGCCAATCAGACACTCAGATAATCACACTGCGTGAAAGGGGAAATAGCAACCTCAGTAACTAAAGCAATCATAGGACGAGACCTTAATTATGCCCACCATCGCCACTAGATCGCCTGGTCACACGTGCAGTCTAGAGCAGTGGTCCCCAATCCCCGGTTCGCGGACCGGTACCGGTCCGTGGACCAAATGGTACCGGACCGCCCATTTCATTGAAACTGAATTTAAATTCCTAGGTTTATACCCCAAATTAAAAAATCTGTGTTTTATTAAAATTAAATTGGACATAAGCACCACACTAAATTGAAACTGGACATAAGCAACACATTAAATTAAAACTGGACATAAGCAACACATTAAATTAAAACTGGACATAAGCAACACACTTCGGGTGTCACTGTCTCCGATAACCCGCAGATGGAACCGTCTCATTGCAAAGAAACAAGCTCAGAGTTCTCATCGATTTAACGCTCTAGTAAGTTAAAATGTTAAATCACTTTATATTTATTTTTTGATGTAACTGTATTTTATCTTGAAGGCATGTATAAAAAATTAAATTAAAATTAATAAATCAAAATAATCTCAAATATAAACAATCAACCCCCCCCCAGCGGGCCGCGGTAAAATTATCAAACGTTGACCGGTCCGCAGGGATAAAAAGGTAGGGGAACACTGGTCTAGAGGACTTAGTTTTATGACCATAAGGAGACTGTGCAGCGATCAGTTCTCAAAGTTTCTTCGGAAAACATACCGGATTGATAAAATTGTAGCTGCAAGTACATTTTTAATTTTATTGACTGAGAATGAAGTCATGAACCAAAGACCAATGAGCCCCATTCTTCATTAGTGTCATTTTGTCCTAACAAAATTGTCGACACAATCGTTCTTTTAAAAGGAAGATACAATTTTTACTGCAATAATAAATAACTTTATAAAGAAAACGTCGTATGTAATATAAACATTGCTAACATTCTCCTCTAATGTTTCTAATTTAAAATTCAAGTACGGGTTCAATACTATGAATCCTCCATCATAATAATATTTATAAAGAGGTATATTTATAAATAGCTCATATTCAGCTTTCTCATTTATACTACCCAAAATTGATCATTACCTACTCGATAGTTAACAAAACTCTTTTTGATATTTAAAAGTCAAGATAAATGTATTTGCGATATAATTCCCAATTAATGTTTGTATATCTTTAGAAACGATAAACTGATAACTTCACGTTTGGATAAGTAAATAAAATTAATTTCCTTATAATGCGTAGCATAATCATTATTTTTTTCAACAAATATATAATTATTAAGAGTAATTAAAACGTGAAGAAATATATTTTATTTTCACTATCAAGATCTTGAATGTGAAAATAGCATATCATTTAAATAATCTCAGTGCTGATTTGGACAAAATCATCAATTTCTAAGCAATGTTTCATACCACGTTTCTAAAATAATACGTTTATAATACAAATAATACATAAACCAATCAATATATATAGAGATAGACAGGTAGTAAGAAATTTAGAACTGAAATCACAAAAACAATAAACAAATGAAATTGAAAATCATTAAAATCTCTAAATATTCAACTGAAAAGTGTAAAATAACCCATCAACTCAGTGTTTGGGAACCAGAAGAAATCCCGAAATCAACAGAAATACGTAAAAATACATATAAAAGGAAAAGAAATACACTTAAAATCTGATTCAACGTTATCAAGAGGAAGTAGATCAGATTCAATTGAATCCATCCTCCTAGGAAAACTACTGTGTTTCTATTACTCCAAAATTAGCTGATGAACCATTTTAAATTATTTAATTATAATAGTTCATCCGGAAACTCTGAATGCATCCTCTACAAAATGGAGGTTCTTGCTAACATGCATGTCTTGCCTCTGTTGTTAATCACCTTTGTCTAAAAAGATGTAAGCTATACAATTGTGGGGTGCACAGAGCAACTATAATCCTGATATGTGAACCTGTTTTTAATAACGAAATAAAAGTGTATGAATAAACGCCACCTCTGCTAAGGTTTCCTTCTGCGTTAAGATATTTTGATTTATCTACACAATCTTAAAATCACCTACACCGAATTATCACACACACATATACATATAATATATATATTATATGTGAAGTTTTATATGAGTATTATTTTGAAGTTTTATATTTACACACACACATATGTATACATATATATATAAAACTTCAAACAACTACATAAAATTCAAACTGTAACCTCAGTTTACATTTTAGAGGAAAGCTAAATCTGTACTAATTTGCACCCCAGTATTATTTGTTTAGTAATTAAATATCATTAAATACTTTAATCAATTAAATTTTAACAATGCCTTTTAATTTAAATTATTATTCACATGGCTCTGAGATCCTATTTTATAACGAATTCAAAGTAATAAATAAAAAACGTGCATACCTACCCTCGCAGACTGGGCGCTTTTTTTCGAGTTCCAGCAAAACTCGGCAATTGCAGTAAGAATAGCTACAGCTAAACCACACATCAGTACAACGAACACACCGCCAATGTTGTCCACCCCCAAAGCATTGGCTTTGCCATCCTTATTCTTATCGTCTCTGGAGCAAGTGATGCCAGGACTTTTCCACCATTTATTATACAACATTTGGATAACACCTTTTTCCTGTAGCTCTAGAATAGCGAGAGAGATTTTGTCTCGCCAAGGAGAGCCTATGGAAGAAAGACAGTTTATATATATATGTGTGTGTGTGTATGTATATATGTGTATGAAAATATTGTAATTTTTAAGAGTCATATATAGCAAACGGTTCTAAATAGGAGACAATAAAGTTAGTTGCCCACAGATGGCAGTACTGTAAAAACTCTTTGGCATATATATTCTCATAAATACTCTAAGAACCAAAGTAGCAATAAAATATGATAGCAATGAGGCAATACAAATATTTTGCACCAATTATATATTTCAGAGATACCGATTTATTTCCATTGTTAACATAGTGTTACGGATTTTGTATTTACTTTGCTATTTTTGGTACAATTGTAGTTAAATTGTTTCGTTTCCCCGTACAATGCTGCGCGCGATGAGTTTTAGGAGATAGCTACGCAGAAAAAATAGAAATACAGGAGCGTGCGCATTTAACATTTTAATAAATAGACATCTCGTAATTGTACTGTTCTGCTACCCAGAAAAATCGAGAAAATAGATTTTACCAGAATTTTTTCGTGCTTGATTAAAAAGCTTATCAAAGCTGGATTTAAACAGGCTCAGCTCAGTTGTTTTAAGCCAAATGTAGTTGTTTACTTAGTGCTGTTATTGATTGTAGCGAATTCGTGGTGACATCGGACTAGCTTTCTCTATAGTTTGAACTGAATTCTATTTATATTTTAGTAGTTTAAAATATAAATACTGTGAGATATTGCGATATTGTACGAATATCTCCGAGGAAATTTCAGCATTTTGTTTTATTTCTTAGGATAAGAATAAATTTTATTAACCTTCTATCGACTTGTGCATTCAGTCCATTACAAACCCATACGCACGCAACAATAGTATGTTTTTACAAAGAAAGAAAGAAAGTTTTTCTGAAAGAAAAAAAGTCTAAGAGGAATTATTGACTTTTGATCTAGTTTATTCAGACTTCATTCGTACTACACTCTAAATTTTAAAAAAGGTGATTCATTCATTAAAAACTAACTGAAACGAAAACAGCTAAAAACTAAAAATGTTTAAGAGAATAGATATGTATAAAACAGGAGTAACATATTTGGGTTGGTTTTAGTTAATTAGAGGATAAAATTTAAATAAAATTTTAAATTGGGTAACTAGCTACCTTAAAGCACTAATCCACAAAACTAAAATCAAAAGTAAAATAATTAAAGGAAATACTTCTTCAAAGTAAACAATTCCTTCAAAATCCCACATACTGAGGGAAACTAATAAATATAAGAAAACTTCAGCATAAACTTTCTTGACATACAGCAGCTATTAACAAATATTCATTATTCACGGGCACAGTATGCAGAGTTGCACTTGAAAAATGAACATAAAACGTAAAAAAAGTGGTTAATTAAATGTAAACTTAATTAGAATTTACATCAGTGTAAAAATAACAGTTTTCTATTATTATGATTCTGTTATAATTTAGTTTGCAAATTTTTTCAGTCATTGTTTTTTGTCTTTTATATAGATTCCACTTAAGGCAGACAGTTATTGAAACTGAAATAGCTACATGGATTCATATGGCGGTGATTTCTACTGTAACAGAGCACACATGTATATGTTACGGTGAAACACCGAAATCTGGAGAATGTCAACTTTCACCGGTGAATGTCAACATTCACATAGTCGCTTGGTGTATGTTCGAAATATTTTCCAAATACTCTTATTTCTGACTTACACCGGTAAATGTCGACATTCACCATGTACTAATGGTAAATGTTCAACATATAATAATATTATATTTTCTTCTCCGTAATTCAGTCGCGAAAAAACGCACTTGAGATTTAAAATAAGATTTTAATAACATAAGAACTTAAAACACAGTACATTCAAAATGAGAAAGCAAAATAATAGAAGTTAAAAACTTACTTAATTATACAGTACGTTCTAAATGAGAAAATAAAATAATAGTTATAAAAAACTTACTAAATTATGTGTTTTAAGTCTTATTTATTGCAACAACTTAAACTTTTAAGACACTTTGAATTGCACAAGCGAACCTTGCTTTTTACAGCTGCATTTATGGGAAACAGCCAGTCGCCTCTTTGTCTACTCCTCTCCTTTCGACCTAAACCAGAGCATATCTGTGATTGTCGACATACACCGGTGAGGGTCCGAATGTACAAGAATGCAATGTTATATTCGATCTTTCACCGACGTATTTGGTGAATGTTAACATTCTCCGGTGAAAGTCGACAGTCTTCAATTTCGGTCTTTTACAGTAACATATACATACATATACGTATCTGTGACTGGGTTTTGTGTGCTACAGAAATGAATACGTACCCATAGGTGTAGCAATGCCGTATCCTTTGGAGTCTAACAACCCTCCAACTTGCGTTAAATTGCAGTCCCTCTGTACCATATAGTCCAGCATAGTAGATTCCATCAGGAAAGCGTAGTTTCCCTCAAGAACTCTCTGCACACCTTCTTCGTACGAACTGACAAAAACAGACGGCCTGTTTTCCATATATCGCCACATCTTAAGGTATGTTTCGATTTTGGAATCCTGAAATTGACGCACGATACTGAAAACTTCAACATTAAGACTCAGCATAAAGTATTACTGAAAATGCTAATTTCCAAGTACAAACTATTAACAGAAAGTAAACATACATATTATGTGTGAAAGCAGGCTATCGCCTTTTAGTCCTCGTGCTTCATCGTATAATAGTCTGGTGTTCGCCAAAAAATCCCGGCAAATACATCGCGGAGAAAATCGCGAGGCGAAAACATCGTCTTTAAAAACACGAGAAAAGAAAGCCAGGAGAAAACATCACAGTTCCACAACATCGTAGTATTATTATTAAGATGATGATTATTCATCCTCATAAAAAATAAAGCGTTTCAAAAAGTTCGCAGTTTAAAAATCATCTTTGTCGAAACCATCGTGATAAAATATACCACTGTTCGATCGGCGATGCTGTAGTCTCCAGATGTTAAAAATTGTCCTTAAGCTTCTGCCTGCATTTTACCCAATCCTCAAGAGGCGCGTGTCAACAAAGGTGTCCGACTAAAACATCGCGGACAAACACGTTGTGGAGAAAACAACGCAAGACGAAAACGTTGTGGTACAAAATGTCGTGGGAGAAAAGAAAGTAAAAAGAAAATATCACAGTTTTAAAACATCATGGTACAAAATATTGTCACCAAAAGTAAAGTGGTTCGATAACTTCGCAGTTTAAAAACATCGTCGTCGAAAATATCGTGATAAAATATAAAGTATCTACAAATTATCGCATGGCGATAATGTCGCATACATGCGCCTTAAAAATTCACATATTCGAATAATGATTTGTGAGCGCAAGTTTACACATTAATGGTAATGAAGTAATTCATAATGATCATTCGTCATTCGTAATAACATTACACATCATTCGTAATGAAGGAGTTAGGGATATTTCTACTTTTATATTTTACATTTTTGATTAACTAATACAATTTCGCTGAAAAAATAAGGAGAAAGTAAGCATTCAAAGACTGAAAGTGAGTCGAAAAATAATTCTAGATATAGCGGTAAATAGAATGTTAAAATTTTCTAATTAACTAATAAAGGAGGTCAATTAATTAATCTTTTTTTTTAAAGTTTTATCAGTAATCTTTTATGGAAAACATAGTCTAAAAAGATTAGAAAAAGGAAGATGAGTAATTGCTCGGGGTTACTTCTATTAAAATTGTTATAATATTGTTACGAATTTTGTATTTAGTTAGATATTTTTAGCAGAATTATAATTAAAATTGTTTTATTTCTTAGTGCAATGCAGCGCCTGACAAATTTTAAGAGAAAACTACGCCGGAAAAGTAAAAATAAAAGAGCACGTGCATTTAACATTGAATAAAAGTTCATCTCTGTAATTGATATTTAATTTGAGCAAATGTAATTGAGTAGTATGTTAGCTGTAACCGTAATTCTACTCTTTTTTTTGCTTACCAGAAATTGCTAGAACTCTCTCGCGCGGGTGATGTAAAAGCTATAGAAGCCGGAGAGAAACACCTCAGCCCAGTTGCTATTAGTGAGCTGTTGTTGTTCATTGTAGCGAATTCGCGGTGAGATCGGATTAGCTTTCTCCGCGCTTTGGATTCCATATTATTTAATGTGTTAGTAGTTTAAAATATAGCTACTGATTATATTGCGTTATATTGCAATACTGTACGAATATCGTTGAGGAAAAATACAGTGTTTTGTTACATTTCTTGTGATAAGAAAGAATACATTTTATTAACTTTTTATCGGTGCATTCAATCTATTACGAACCCATACGCACGCAATAATATACTGTCACATTAACTTCTATAAATAATATTAATTTTATACTCATTTTAAGTTTTTGAATAATTAAGTTTCCTTCTAAATTTTTCAACAAAAATTTATTAGTTGATATATATATATATATATAAATAAAAAAAAATCTGAAAGCTTTCAGATTTTGCATTATGCCCAAAGGGCGTTTTTTTAACGTTTTCTCTGTTACCTTTATTAAATATCATGTTCTTCGTACTTAAACCATAAAATTCAATTCAACAGCAATATCCCAAAATAATTTTAAAATGAGCATATCTTTAGAATTTCCGGTACACTGTCTCGCGCACTGGAGATATAAATGTTTTTTTTTTCTTACAGTGTTTCATTGCTCGCTTTGCAATCGTTAAGTTTGTGAATAAAAAATTCGTTAAAATTAAATTAAAGTGTTGCAAAATATGAAATCAATAATAAAACGAATTCAAAATTTGGGCTTCCGGATGCCCATATTCGGAGAAGGATTACGTTACTCAAAATTTGATGGCTGTCGGTACCGTTCTTTTATCGCAATGCGAGAAACATGCATACATTTATGCAGATTCTTCATTATTTAATTTCTTTAAATTAACACAGGGCGATAATATTTATTGGCAACAGTTTGAAAAGTGATACGGTCATTTACAGTGAATCAACTCAAACTGACAAAACGGAGTTAATAGCCCTTCTGAGCTGAAGGTCCTTTGGGCTAAATAATTCCTGATTCCTTTTTGCACGCTCACAAATCATTGTGCGAATATGCATTTACAACTTTTAAAGCCTGAAAAACACATGTCTGCGATGTTATCATCACGCGATGATTTGTAAGCGCTTTATTTTTTAGTACCATATTTTTGACGATGATGTTTTTAAACTTCGAAGTTTTTAGATCGCTTTACTTTCGTCGACGATGTTTTGTACCACTTTGTTTTAGAACTATTTTTTTCTCATTACTTTCTTCTCTGCCACCATGTTCTGCATGACGACCCTTTCACCTTGCCTTGTTTTCTCCGCGACGTTTCCTTCCGCAATGTTTTTGCCGCGATGCTTTCGCCCGTAACCAATGATTTATTTTCATGCCTATGAACGTCATAAATATTCTTTCATCAATATATTTTATCCTGGTCACACACACTGGTCGGATAAAACAGAATTCGTAAATTCTGAACTGAATCCAGTTGCAAATTACATTAAGCTATGTTCCACGATGAACGTTTATATGAAAGACATATTTGATTCTTGCATTTGTATTTTAAATCTGATATAACGGGGTATATGACTCATTATTCGTTAAAATAATAATTTGTGATATCATTACTTTTTTCGTAATAATATAATCTAAGTATCGATACATAAAAATTAAAAGAATTTAAAATATATAGATTTTATTAAATGACTGTTGCTGCCCACTTTAATTACTAGATTATTTACGTTTTTATAAGTTTGAATTAGATGATATGGTTAAAGTGCTTACTATTAGTTATGTATAAAGGCATGGATGAAATTAATTTCTTTATAAATGGCGTTAATGGTATGAAGTAGTGTTTTTAAATATTCAGCGCATATTTTTGATTTGTACTGTTAGGGTTTATTTCTGGGAGTATAACGTTTTGATCATTTTGACTGTATTGATTATATCTTAAAAAATCATAAAATTATTTCAAATATATAATACGATTACACACTTGAATTCTTTACTTCGAATACATATCCATTCTTGAAAAGAAAAAAAAAACATAATTTTGTTTTACGTTAAAGTATATCAAATATTTTAATTAAAAATGATTAAAATGTCGATATACATTTCGGGTAAATAGAAAAATTCAGGAATCTCGGCTCTATGGGATGTGTAATTTTTAACAAAATTCAGTGTTTCAAAATGAAAGATCAACGAAATTCAGAATGAAATTATCAAAAATAATTTCTAAACTTGAATAAGAAAAACGTTTCTCTATGTATAATTTATTTGTGAGGAAGTATTGGTAATAAAATTAAATTTATTCCTGTACTTAAGCCTTCAGAAATTTCTAAATACTGGTATACAAATTCACTGAAGTTTCAAATCAGTTGAACAGATATAAACAAGTGTTTTTCTAATTAAAGTTAATTCTCGTCTCGTCATTCACTGAAACCTTTTAACTCAATAACCAGACTAGCCATTCTCATTTGTTTCATACTGCATGCGAGACTGCTTCCGTTTCGCCGAATAGCTGGGTGTTAATTACATTATCTAATTTGTGTAGAGAACCAAACATTTCTAATGACAGAATTAAATACTACGAAAGCAATTAAAGTGAAATTAGTAGGAGTTTTAACTCTTTAGGTATTCACGCTTTATATGCATTCCCAACAAATTGTTTAGGTGTACTATTATTGAGTCTAGGACAAAATAATAGCATTAATCTTTAGTGTATAAAACATATCTACACAAACAATTACATAATGAATTTTCTGAGTTATTTTAAGACAAAAAAATTGAAGAAATATATTTTATACCACTTCTTTTTCGAACCTGTCTTAACTGTGGAAATTTATAAAGTTATATAAGAATGTAACTAATTAACGCCGTAACTTTACAGTGTCAACCACAGTATTTCTAAAAAGAAACCAAAGGAGAAACTGGCTACGAAAATGTTTTGTCCTTTTCCTGATAAATATCTGCATGAGTACAATGTAAATCCTTTACACAGATCTGTAATGAAGAATGCATTCTGTGGGTAGAATGTATTTTTCTAGCTTCATCTTTATGCAGAATGTATCTCGTAAAGTCAAAATTTACACTATCCCGTCTTTTTAACGCGCTCTAAAATTTCTTTCACTTTCAGAATTTGATACATCATATTTTGTAAAAATAAACTTTGAAAATATGGAGCAAATAAATTGAAAATTACACTGCAGAAATTTTTTGTATCTAGGCACATTTCATATACATTAAAACTGTTTCACTTTATTTCGCAGACATTGATCTTAAACAGATATTGGATGAAAACTCGTATCATAAAGCTAAAGACGGCTTGCGTGGAACACTATGATATTTCTTTCCATAAAGTGATACCTCATGTGACGTCACACATGTTTAACACTATTTGTATGGCAAACAGCAGAATATTGCGTTAATGCGGAGACAGTTGTTCGTTTTGTTAGCAATTTGTACCGATTTTCAAAACGTTTTGTGTTGAATAGTGACTGATATCAATAAGGACTGATAATTTCAGCCAATAATTGTAACAGTTCGAGCCCAGTCATGCTATGAAAACATATTTCATCATTAATTATTGAATTTTAAGAGTATTAACACTTAAATGCCAGGTTTACCCTGAAGAATGTCATGGTAGATCCGCCTTCCAGCGTGCCGTACGAGATCTTGCTCTGCTCCGCCAGGTCCTCGACGCTTTCTATTGGCGTTATCATGCGCTCTACGGTAAGGAAGGCGGCCAGGTTGGCCGTGTACGAAGAAATCATGATTAACGTAAAGAACCACCAGATGGCGCCTATGATACGTGTCGAGGTGGCCTTAGGGTTCAGATCACAGCCTTGGTGCATTAGAGTCACAATGGTGAACCAGAAGCTGAAAAATGAAAATATTTAAAAGTTATTTAATTATTCTGAAAGATACATTACGTTGCAATGTTATACCAATGTTATCAGTGCAATGTACCAATGTTACCAGTTTTCATTTTATTTAAAACTTTAACTGATCGAGTGTTAAACTATAACATCCAAAAGGTTAGTTATTTTTTTATTAAATCATTAATGTGTTTATAATAAAATATTTAAAGAAACAGAATTAGAAAATAAATAAATTCCAGAACATGTATGAGAACTGTCAAAGAATTCAAAAATATTATTTGAAAAACTGAGCTGAGATTTGATAATACAAATATTTAATTTATAGGGAAGCATCAAGCTAGCAGACTGGGATATCAGCAGCTACAAGAGAAAAGAGAAAGGAAAAAGTTATATAACTTTTAACTGCTTTGCATGCAGGCATCAGAGTTGAAAGACTAAATTTAAAATTTTAACTTCACACAAACAAATCCAGTACTTAAAAGAGGAAGGGGGAAGAAGAGAGAGAA
>KK119303.1:209504-227106 GCA_000611955.2 Stegodyphus mimosarum | reverse complement strand
AAAGAGGAAAAGAGATATATAAAAAAAGGATATATATATTTATATTCTTATTGCAAAAAGGCTCCAAATCTAGGTTGTCACTGTCATTCCTATTGAAAAGAACAGAATCTGCGGCATAAATCTTATCGGGTGTAAAATGTTTATATTGATTTTTTTATTGTTTTCGAAGATAAAATTCTTGTTTCAGAGCAATACACGTAACAAGATCAAGAAGGCACAAGGGACTGATTTATTTCTTGCATTCTTTCAGTTGCGGGTTAAATGAAATATTCACACGATTTGTTATTACATGACTCTTACAAACATGTATTATACAAAATAAAATAAAATAAAATAAATAATTTTAAATCCCTGTTTTAGATTCTAGCTGAGCTCTTGAAACTTTGCATAAATCTGAATTTTTGCAATAGAAAATCATTGATCAAGAACATATGAAATTGATTTTTTTAATATGGGGAACTATTTAATGGTATCTATATATAATTTGCAAAGTGAAAAATATTGCATTAATGACCATGAGTGATGTATTAATATGCATTAGAATTATAGATACAGCTCTTGGGCTAAAAACGCCTTTTATTTACAAATGTTTATTAACAAATATCCTCTCCCTCCTCCTACTGGACAGCGGTCATCTTACCATGTAACTTCTAACTAAAAGCTGTAGTTTTTAAAAATAATTTAGCAGTTATCAAAATTGCAAAATTAGCGAAAATGTTCATAAAAGTTAGAGGATAAATACATTAAAAATTACATGAATTAGATGTGTAAATTTTATCAAATATTCATATTATTACTAAGTGCAAAACTAAACTGTTAAGAGCTGAAAATATTACTTCTAAATCAAACAGTTGATTCAGAGTTATGGTTTTCTAATTCCGAAGGTAAAATACAATTCTTATAAAACATATACTAGTAGCATGTCTGAGATTCGAAAATATACACGAATGTGCGTAAAAGAGATGAAATACGTTATGCTTAGTGGAATGACAGCATTTGTCAGTGGATGAAAGGGAATATTGGGCGGATGGCTTCTTTCGAAATTATATAACAGCGATAAAAATCAAAAGACTCTTCTATAGACATATATGACATCAATATTATGGCTTGTTTGTTGTTAATTATTATGTATAAGGTGTTGACTAAAGGATGCTTCCATTTAGATTTCTTATGATGCGTGGGTTTTGGCAACACTTGTTTTGCAAAAAAAAAGAATTTACTGCATTTTAGGATAGTGAACGTATTAGCACTAACGTAAAGGTTTATCGATAGCATAGACACTTAGACAGTTATTGAAATGAATTATAGTCCTCCTAGTGTTAAGAGCTTGCTAACGAGGGTTCTTTAGCTGAGAGCTCAAGAGCATTCTAGGTCTCTTTGGTCGAGAGTTCAGAAGCCTTCTAGGTCTCTCTAGTCGAGAGTTCAGGAGTAGTCTTACGTGTTGTCCCGATGGAAAAAATCTTCAAACTGATTTTGCCACGCCTCCTTAATTTGTTTGTTATATTTTACATCCTCTGATTCGTTATATCTGTAACGAATCAGACGAAAACAAAATCATTGGTTCGTCAGCCCTCCTGAAATCGAGAGGCTTTGATGACAGACACGGTGCAGAACGCTAAAATCTTCTCACACTAGTCGTGGAGTTATGTCTCTGCACGGTCAACTGGAACAATTATTGCGTCTGCGATGTCAGAAATATATCGTGTGACTCATCGTAAAAGCTTGGAAGTAGTGACTTGCGGGGACTGCACACATAATTTTCTCATCTCTGTGTGGTCCGCCGCAAATGTAACTTAACTTGAATAGCTGTTTTGAAAGAGCTTCACAAATCCTATAACTAGAGAGGCAGAGAACTGCATTTGCTCAGCAAAGACAAATAAGTTATTTCGTCTTTCGCGGTTTCAACAAGATAACAAAAATCCAGGATCAGAAACAGTTCAGAAAATAGGGCTACTGAAAGGAATAAAGTAAAACTTACTAAACAGGTAGAGGATAGCATGTTTGAAAAGTACACTGTATTATTTGGTGTTTTTGGAGCTTATAAGCATTTTATGTAAAAAAAGAAGTTTTTTTCAAAGCAAAATCATATATCAATATTATTTATTCTGTTTACTCTATGAATGCTGAGATAACACTCGTTCACCTGAAATCAATATTACCTTTTGCTAAGAAATAAAGATATAAAATGGGAGATAAAAATTCGAAGCTAAAAGCAATGTTATATTTAATTTAAGCAGAAAATGAAGAATTAAATTATATTTTTTTCACCTGAAAAAGTTACAAGATAACGTAAAAATACTTATAATTTATTTGATTTGAATTACAAATGCTCTTTTATTGGGAAATTAGAGACTCTATTTATTTTGACGAAGAAGGTATTAATTGCTAAAAAGTGTGAAGACAAAAGGTATTGTGTTCTTGAAGTTACTAGTAGTTTTAAACTACTTTTTAAACTTTCTTTTGGTTTCCAACGTTCATCTCTCATACCTAAATTAATCATTTATATGAAATAAATGCTAATTTATATAAAATAATCTGTACACAAATTACAGTGAGTACGAAGAAAGTGGTACCAAGTTTGCTAGGGAATACTGTTAAAACCTCAAAGAAATATTTACAGATAAAATTAATATTCCATAACTCCTCATTTCAAGATTCAAATGTCCTCAAGATGTACTTTACCCATACTTCTGAGAGAAAGTAAGTACTCCTGCCCCAACTAGCTAATAAACAGATTCATCTTGATAAGTGAAGTATTGTTAGTTTTGATAAGCGTATTTAGTCTCAGATGTTAAAGGCACTATTTGTATTCGTTTAATGCTTTAAGATAATTTTTTTCAATACTATCTTTAGGCAGTGTGCTCTAATATTTTTTTGCCTTTTTAATATCAAATGTCAGAGTATATTTTATGTCTTATTAATGTTTGGCATATTTTAAATAATTAATTACTTTTTGATTTTTAACCTATGATTTATTCTTGAATGCTACCGTATCTTGAATGCTACCGTTTAGTCTTTACCCCAATCATGTTAGTAACAAAAAAACGTCATTACATCCTATTTACACTAAATAAAGGAATGATTTCGGTAAAGTGCAAAAAGGGTTTTGAAAAAATAATATTCTAATTACATAAAAATCAATAGTTAATTTAAGAACCATAAACGATAGAAAAGAGCTAAGGACTCTCTTTAACACTATAATGACATAAAGTGAATTAAATAACTTGAAAGTTTATGAACAAATGATTTCAAGGAAGTAGAACAAAACAGATGTGAATTTATCTCTATATGAACTATTGGATCAGTATGCATTTGGAGAAAGTTATATGATATATAACGGGCAGTAGAAAATAAATGATAACAGCAATAGTGTCTTACTATAATTGTAAAATGCGAAATGAAAATACATCTACTCATTCCTGAAGATTATTAGAAAGCAATCTCAGAAATCTCAATAGGAAAAAAACTTAAATTACAGTTTCATGAATACAAACATTTAAAATAAATGCTAAAGACGAAAAATCTTTAAGCGTAAATTCCTTGGGAGGATTTTAAACTTGAGTATTGACATTGCAACATAATTTATGAACTTGGAAGACGCATATTCAAAATGTATGAAATAATTTGTCAGACTGACACAAAGAGAATAATGGATTTCTTACACATTCTCAACTTTAGTTATTTAAGTATATACATATGTTTATATGAAAATAGAAAAACATAAGGCACTGGTTTGAAGAGAAAGCACAGAAACTGCTTCATGTTGCAACGAGAAATAAAGAAAACTACAGACATTGAAGAATTCATTAACTGTTTTCGCAACACACGTTACAGACTAATAGGTTTTTGGAACGCAAAACAAGAAAAGTTTAGTAGCGACTTTGCTAGAAATGAGACGACAGATATTACAGCTGCTAAGTGGATGCGAGATCACTTTCCCAGAAGAGCAAGCGAGACTGGAATATCTTAATTCCTACCATTCCTTCCATTTTAAGGGCACTTGAGGATACAGGGTGAGTCCCAAAGGGCTAAATCGAGTTATCGCTCAACACGCATTAAATCAAGAGTCACAGTATTTATTACATTTTTGCAGGAGTGCGCGTAGAAAATCAACAGTGCCTCCACCGTAATCAAAAGATAAATGTTCCATTTGTTAGTTACGTGTACCATTGATCTACAACAAAACTTGGGAGCAATGCTTCTGATTCTTTAAAATGTTGCGCTATACATTTTATTTTTACGACATCACTTCAAGGTTGCGTACCAAAATGTTATAATTCTTAACATTTTTCAGTATGTTTTAATAATTTACAACCTGCGTAAGAATTTATTTCTAGACCTTTATTATGAAACTTGTATATCGGAATATCAATTGAACTTACGTAAATTTCACAAAATACATAATAATTTTCTTTAAAGAAGTGTTGCCACTTTCTCTTCCGTCATCTCTTAAATAATACTTCCTGATCTATTTTTCTATAGCTGCAGCTCTTCAGGTCTGCGCAAATTAAATTGAGTCCTGCCAGAGTTACTTTAGTTTTCGCATTCTCCTAAAAGGGAAATAGACGTCTGCGTAAAGTAGTTTACCTCGAGTTACTTTCCCGCCGGCAGTCTTTTCACATAATAAACAGGCGGGTAAATAAAATCACGGAAAGATTTCATGTCAACAAGAAGACATTTCTGTACATCCACTTTGGTGTTAAATTCAAGAAAGCAGGCTCCGTAAGTGCTTAAATCTAACTTTTCTGCTCTTTATCTTTGGCGGAATGCCAACTTTTAATACAAATCTTTAAAGATGTTACTATACGAAGTAAAAGACAAAAATCGCTCAGGGAAGAAGGTAATTCTAGTGCTGAAAATTAGTTTTTGTGAATTAAGAAGTATTAATGTAGTCATTGGAGCGTCGAAAATTTTAAAAGAACTTTCTCTTCAACCTGCTGTTGGTCAGAAGTTATTTCCTCAGAAATGCGTAAAGTTAGGAAAAGAAAATTTAATTAAATTTAATATTAAAATTTTATTTTTTGAATGTTTCTGAAATATTAATAATAAAAAATTTTAAAAAGACTGTATTTGCTAATTACAAGGACTTACTTTTATCATAACTACCAAGTCTTTGAATTTGACCGCAAAATTAAGTGCACTACAGCTTTAATTTATATTCGGAGAACCGCAAAAGTTGTCAATTAAGCATGATATGGCAGGTCTTAATTTCTCTGCAAAACTGTCTATTTTAAGTATATATTAAATTCTTGTAGATACGATGGGGAACGTAGTTCAAAGAATAACGCTTTGTTGAATGCTATATAATTTTTTTTGTAGTTATTCACGAGATAGTAATACTGGTTGTTTCAAAGGACTACACGCTAAACATCTGTTCACCGATTGCTAGTAGACCCTCTTGTTTCTATTATAAAAATTAAATCCTTGAAAAAAGTTTGAAACTGAGTTAATATTTGTCATTGAACAACTTTCTAATAAAAATTTAAAAATATGTAAAATAACATTTAAATGTAACATATGTAATTTTACATTTGTAAAAAATTACGTATATAAAATTAAATTTAAATCTTTACATATGCTTCGTATAAACACCCATCCAGTTAGCAACACTTTCATCTTTCCTGTTAAAGAGCGTTTTTCTCTTAAAAATCAAATTTTATATTGAGAAAACCTGGCTCTAAAATTAATTGACGTTCAGTAAAATCATCATTTTTAAAGTTTGTAAAGAAGCACTTAGTTTTAAACTAACGAGATTTTGTCCAGTTACTTATCTTTTCTATCTTCTCTTATTTACATTTCTTGCAGAATGATATCTCAGTTTCTCTTGCTATGCGACATAGACTGGAAAGGTACTATTTAAGATGGTGTCTGAGTTACTTCAGACAAAGCGTGTTTTGCCTTTCGGCAACGTTGGTTTGCTGATTTAAGCTTGCTAATTTACAGCCATGCTTATTAACTGCCAGTTCCTGTTCGTCGTAATTCTACATTTCTATTTTGTGTTGCAGCTAAAAGTATTGGCCAAGTTTGTAAGCACCAGGAGTGCCGTATTTCAATTTCTTCTTTATTTGAATAAAAGGTTTTTTTTACCCTTCTCACGTCTTGTCATTGATATAGTTTGAACTTAGCGAATAGTCCCTTCATAGTTCAAGTTAATATCTAGCCAGCAAAGAAAGTTAATTTAACTTGAAGCTTAAAAGTCATGAAAGTCTAAATAACTTTAGGTTAATTGACTAAGGGGAAACATAGGAGAGCTCTATACCTAAGGAGAGGGATCATAAAACAAAGCTGCTTCATATTCGTGTTACACATGGGGTAAATCACGACGTTCGCTGGAGTTTGAATCCTGTTCCCGTTACTAGTGTTTACTTAAATCTCTGATTAATGATGTTTCAGACAGTTTTGATAGCTTAGATATAAACTTTTGTCTGTTTTACTAAGTCGGTTAATGGGGAACAATTTTTTCATTAATCGAGTTTCTTCCCCCTGCAAAGCCCATATAAAAACTTTGTTATATAAATGTTCGTAAATATTTTTATTATTAAAAATACCGCATCCGAAAGGATAGTTTAGAGTCCTCATTTTATAAACTAAATCAATGCCTCTATGATATGATTGAAACTTTTCAGAAATATTTAGTAATGTAATCCTTTTGAAATGGAGAGAATAACTTTTGATTAAACCGTGAGTATATTCTGGCCTCGGCTCGGTGCGGGATGCTAGATAGCGTTTTTGTGGTTTTCTTCATTCATGGCAAGATAATCCAATTTACATTCGAAAATCCTTTACAAAAGCCCGATTTTAATGCCGTTGTCTAGGATATTTCGCAGAGCTAAATAATATAATCCTGATTGCATGAGTAAATATATTTTGTACCATATATGTAGAATGCATTTTTTCTATTTTAAATCATACAAATCTCACATAATGCTACAAACATCTATCAAAATTCTTTATTTGAGTAATGCTTAGACTGTTACTTGGAAATCAAAAAGCGGTAAACACTTGAATTTTCTATGTTTAGAAGTACGTAAGCTACACATTAATTCGAAAAATGAATTATTTTTTAACACGTAAGCTCTCTCTACTCACTGTCCGAGTAAGACTGTTCAATACTTGTTGCTTGATCCCGGTTAAAACTCAGACGATCGGACTGACTACATGGGTGTTTTTCATAGTTAACCCTGTACAGACATTAATTACTTTTGAATGCAGGAGATGGGAAAAATGAGCAATGACCTCGCCGGGACTCAAACACCTCGGACCTCTCGAATAGGCGCCGAGTGTGCTGGCCATTACACCACGAAAGCATGCTAAGAAGGGGGGGGGAGAAATACCTTATAACCCGTTAAACTCAAATATGTGCCAGTTTTGCTTTGGGAAGTCCTCATGAATGAATCCCTCCTCTTAGGTAGATAACCCGCGTGTCCTTTGCCATATCTAGGTAGACTAAATTGAACTCAAAGGAAATTCTAAAAGTTTTCAAAGAACATGTTACGTTTCAATTACATGTTTGATGGTTTAAAAAAATAAGAATTGAATTCAGATTGTTTCTGTTGGATTCTTTCTGCAAAATTAAATTAGATAATAAGCGATTTCTTAATAGGTCCTTTACTCTTCGGATCTAAATGTGCTTTCAATTAATGGAGTTCAATTATTTTTTAAATTTGTCAATAAAATTACTTGACGCAAGTGCAAATTTTAATTTCTGTATCATTTTGCGGCAGATGACCATAATTAATCTCACTGGCTCTTCCTGTAAATGGCCTCTTACAAATATGTTTCTACTCAGCTCATTTTAGTAATTCGTAAAATCTAGATTTGAAACACTTTGACGAAATAGTTTTATTGGAAAATTTCATAAATGTGGAAGATAACGAAAGCTCACCTGTCGTACGTTTCGTTATTCTACTTTTGCAAAAAAAAAAAGAACACAAACATTTTTTATATTTGTTAAATTAGAGCTTTTTAAAGTAAAAGCTAGCAGAAGTAGTCTAAATTTAAAAGAAGCAAAAATAAGCATAATTAACGCGAAAATGGTATTTATAGAAGTAATTAATAATAATCTAAAGATACTAAACATGAAACAACGCAAACTTAGTTGAATTGGAAAATTATTTTAATTTTCTACCTAAAATACGCAACAAACAATAATCCTGACTCACCATTACACTAACATCCTATGTTGGACATTGGGTATTCCTAAGCTATATTTTAAACTATGATAATAACTTACTCAGCTGTCAATAGATTTATCAGAATAACATACACTCTTTATTCGAGAGTTGCAAATTTCGAATAATGTGAAAAAATGTTTAACTAAAACCAAATCTATTAACTAATCTAATAATAACAATAAGTTCAGAAGTTTGTTTTAAACTGTACCCTTTTCATATTTATTTAATTCCTAATAACCAATCTCAGTTTGGAACTATAAATGAATACATAAGTTTAAAAAAAGTTTAAACTTAAAGCTTTAAGTAGTGCTTCTCCTTTTTAGATTCGGGACTGAAACACAGTTCCTAATCTAAAAAGGAGAACTATACGGAATTGCTAATAATGATCACAGCATTGATTACGTTGTTGCTGCTCTCGATTTAATTAAAAATGAGGTCAGTAAATTTCAAAAGACTGTATCAAGGTTGTTCGTTTCATTGTTTTTGGCATGAAATAATTTCTTTCATTTTTTGCTTTTTCTGGCCTATCTTCAAGCCAAAAATCTTTATCTGAAAGTCAAAAGGAATATATATCTTTATGGCATGCGTTAAATAATCATTTCAAGTAAAACATTATTTGCAATTTAGTATTCTACTAATCAGAAAAACGTTTTGTGCATTTACAATAATGAGGTAAACTAAAAGCTTTGAATTAATTTGTCTTCAATCCTTTGCGGAATAAGATGCATTTCATTACGCAAATCTAATATGAAATGTCTTTTTCGAATGTTTCTTCGCTTTTATTAATCTAATAATTACAATTAGTAGTACTGTAGTCTTCAAGATAGTCTCTCTTATATGCCTAATATACCTAAATGGAACTGACATTGTTTTGATATTCCGGGTGGAACCACTCTTTCGGAAAACATTTTCAAGCGCTTTTTTTCCTAACATCTGAGGAAATACGCTATTTTATATTTCACAAGATTTGTGCTACAGATGTGGTCACTTGATCAAGCAGAAATAAGAGCTTAGAAAAATGATTTAAAGAAATTAATTTAAATTTACTCTACTTGCGAATTTTGACTAGCATCGTTATGCCTTAAAAATAATTTTAATCTTTTGACAATAGGTTTTATTAGTTACCAGTTTCATATAATTTATTCTTCGTTAATAAGAGCCTTTTTATAAAAATTGAATAAATCAAGAATGAGCATAACATAAAACAAAATATTTTCCGACACAGGTTTCTAATGCTGCTGAACTAGTCGTGCAATGAAAATTTTGAATTTAAATACAAGGTTCAAAAAATTCTTTCTAACGAAAGCTTTAAATGTTAAAGTTGGTGCGAATCAATAATTTTTTGCTGTATAAATAGTGGAATATGAATAAGGAAACCGACTAGTGCATCTTAATGTTGATTTGTAAAATTTTCTGTCAACTCTAAGACCAGGTCTCGACTAACCTTGGGAAGATTAATTTAAATTCGATTTATTAAATAAAATTAATTTGTGTGTTTCAGTATAATATTAGTATCTTAATATAAGATTTAAAAGCAAAACAGCAATAATAATAATAATAATAATAATGCAAATGATTGTGCCGTAATGTCATATGTTGTTAATTAAGCATCTTTTCAATCAAAAAAAAGATTGCGAATAATTGACTTAAACATTATAAATAAAAAAAATTACAAGACAATTATTAGTCCACATCTAAGCTAAAGACGAGACGATGATCTCCCTTCCTTATTCATCCTGGGAAGACTAACCACGTGTTTAGATTAGCTTATTTAGTTCAAAGGGGCTCTATCCCTGAAGGACTATTGTTTTCGTTTTGCGTCGGAAACATTAAGTCTGTATTACTTTTCAATCTGTTGCCACAAAATATTGCAGCCCTGTATTATATTTAAAGAAATTAAACAATGAAGAATGTGCATAAATGTATGTATGTATCTGGCATTGTCTCGCCTCCGACTTCTTTCCCGCTTCATCACGGACTTGATTTTTTCTAAAGTATCATGTTTTTATCATCATGCGCCCTCGTGGCATACTTATCATCGAGCCGGCGACGCCGCACAAGTTAGCGGCAGTCCGGCAATACTGGACATGAATGAATGAATGTTATACAGAAAAAACATTTTTATCTGCAGCGCGTGAGACTGCGTGTAGGAAATTCTAAAGATATGCTCAGTTTAAAACTATTTTGCGATATTGTTCTTTAACTGAATTTTATAGCTTAAATGCGAAGAACATGATATTCCATAAATAAAAGTAACATACAAAATGTTTTAAAAACGCCCCTGTGGACGTAATTTAAAATCTGAAACCTTTCAGATTTTTTAAAGTTTATTTCTCCTCATTCCGATGACAAGTGCGACATAATTTATAAAACAGAACGCTTTTATTTATTACTAAGCAAGCTTACCTGTTTCCAAGGCTGAACTGGTTCTCCATAACATCAGACTCTGTAACACAAGGATGCGGGTTCTGCCATTCGTAAGGACTGAATCGAGCCACAATGAACATTGTCGAGCTGACTAATACGTAAGCAGCCAGGACGTACAACCAGATGTCGACTGCTAAGGGACTCATGAAGGAGAATAGACGGACTGGCATGTTCTTTGGTAACTTGAACAGTATGCCGATGCCCAAATTCATGAAGGGTTTCGTGAAATCAATGACGCTCTCACGGGCGAAATTGATAGTCATCGGCGCTACTGCCAGGTCAGCATTCTTGATTTTATCATGAAAGAATGAAAAGTCAAATATCATTTAGCAATTGTACAAGATTAAGTATTATTTCAAATGCATTGAATGAGATTCTTTAAATACAAAGATCCTGTTCAAAATTTCGAATTAATAAGATAAAAATTGCTGTACATAAAATGTGAAATTATATCACACAGGATTCCTGGAATAAACATTATAGCTGTAAAATATTTCACAACGACTTAGACAACATTTCGTTCCCGTAATAAATCAAAGTATAAATGTGATAAATGAATTTATGAGATACAGTTTAATGTATTTTGGGTATCCGAATACATCAGCAAAATTTATATTTTATTCCCCAAATAATAAATTGAAATTTGTTATAATGAATAAATATTTATCTTTCTGTATAATATTTAATTAGTAGAATAAATATTTATCTACATGCTTTTTGTGCTTTCAATTAAGAAAGCTCGTTTCCAGGAGAATAAATGAATTTAGAATTTGAATGTTATCTAATTTTCTGTCTCTGTGCAGCCACGATACCTTTTAATTTTTGTTCAGGCAACAATTCCAAGGAACGAAATTATCTCTGAGAAATATTTGCTAGAACAAAAAGGAATATGAATATTCTTAGAAGTCTTTTATAAATGCAATAGATAATAAAATTGTTCATATTTGCTCATTTATTTGAAGTGATTAAAATGCAGATATCGAATTACGTTTCGTTATGGTCTTTTAATATAATAAGAAGTGCAATCCATTGCATTCATATTTGCGCTTAATCATTGTTTCTAACTTTGTTTGGGCTTAGACAAATTTATGTAAGAATATTACGTAATAATTACTTATGTTGTTACATAATAATTGTAAGATGTTCTTACATAATAATTACTTATATTATGTAAGAATACACATGAATATTACAGTGCATTCTTTTTCATATTTAGATGTAAAACAGATGTTTTAATTTCGTGTCTTATCATTTACATTAAGGTATATTATCAAAACAGTTTGAAAAATTATTACAGACTTTTAGGTCAACAAAATGCAAAAAATCCATGAGCTGCAAAATTGTTCGAAATAGTTAAAATAATCTGAGTTTACCTATTCGAAATTCTGCTTTAAAACGAGAAATAAGAAGGCTTGTTCTGGGATTGTGTGTTTATTATTCTAGTTGTTTACTTCTTTAATCCTAACTTCAATTAGCTTAAAGTGCTTCAACCATTTATACTACCTAATATTAAGCTACGCAAATATTAATTGTATTTAAGTCATATATACTATGCAGTTTGATATGGATATTGAAATTATTATTTATTTCGCTATTTAGTTACAGAAGATTACATAACAATATGAGAATAGAGACGCTATAATGCGGCTTGTGCTTCCATTCGAAATATTTGTCTGAAAATAATCATAGGTTTCCAAAAACCTTTATTAAAAATCAATTCGCAAAAGGAAAATATTATGATTAATTACAATGGATTGGGTAATCATTTTAAAGATAATTAAGAAATGGATTTATCAATAATAACTATTTTGTATGGACAAATTTTAGTCTCTTTGTTTTAAATGTAATTATTTAATAGTTAGAAAACCATACATCACAGTGATGACACATGCGACCTGCCACGAAGTAGTCCGGATTGGATGTAAAAAGATCAACTAGATGCAGAGCCAAATTAACAACGAAAAGTTGGAAATTAGTTTTGGAAAAGAAATTACTTTAATTAATTTTCGACTGTTTAAAGACATTTACAAAATCTTATTTAAACTATCATATTTAACTTAACACAATTTTATTAAATATATTTATGATGGTATAAAGTATTATGTTCTTGATACGTCTTTCATTCTCTGTGCTTGCAGGGCCAATAGTTAGAATTTCATTAATCCAATTTTTTGGACAAGGTGTCGCCTTTAAGCTTTCATTTGACACAGTAAAATGTCAACATAATAAAATTATTTAAATGTGCATTTAGTGATTTACTTTATCATCTTCTGGCAAACAGGTTCCCTTACAAGTTTTTGTAATGTTTTTTGTCAGTTGGTAGAAGGAATTTAAGAATTGTGTATTATATACTGTCTAGTGCAGGGGTTTTCACTCAGGGGAGAATTCCCTCCTAAGGAGAGAATTTGATAGTATCATGGAGGTATGCGATTAACATTTTATTTGCCTGCTAAGTATTTAGTTTCATTTTATGGATATAGAAAACGAATTTTACTCAAGTTTTGGTATTTATTAATATTTCATATATGTGTCCTTATTTAAATTATAAAAACATTAAAATTAATCTAAATTTAAATAACTTATATATGCATTTTTCGAGTTTTTGGATGAAGGGGGAGGTTTGATCATGATGAAAGTGGTGCATGGAGCAGAAAAGGCTGAGGACCACTGGACTGTCTTTTCAATCTACATTACTATTTTTAGAATTTTTACTTCGCCATAGCAAATTTTGATGAACTAAATGAAATGGACAATCCGACGGTTGCATAAAATTTGCTTCAATGAAAAAAACGCGCAAACATTTTCTGGAAAAGCATCCGCAGGTTAAACAACAAAATTTGAAAATCAAATGCACTTTGTAATTGGTTCCCTTTCCCATTTGTTTTTCAGGAAGTTTAACATGCTCCAATTTTTGTTGCAACTTTGTCGTTAAACGAATGTATATGTTTGCCCTGTTGTATTCACGTTTAATTTCTGTCGATAGTGTGCAAATGGTTCCATTTGCACAGCTTGCAACTATGTGCCCGCAGTACTACGTTTGATGCTAAACGTAGTACTTCGGGCACCTTAATTTAATGTTCTGTTAAGATAAAGTGGTAAAATAAGACTGCATATTTCCTTTTATGAGTTATTCTGCTATTTATGGAATAGTAAAACACATCGTTTGTACTTAAAATCGGGAATTTTATTTTAGTGGATTTTCCTCTCAGTAGTTTCAGTTATAGCCTGAGACGAAAATCCACTCAATACTTATACAGCAGAACTTTTGGCATCCTCAAATTTTTATCCATACCTAACACTGCTTGGGAAAACCCGATGGAATTGTGCGTTACTATTCTCAGCGATAGGAACCCCCACTCAGTTGACTCTCCCATGATACTCCAGAATCTATACGCAGTAACCGTAATAGCCTCTTGATAGGCCTATAAAACTTTTCTACCCTAATTTTACTGGGGATGCAACGCTCGGCTATGACTTACTTTAATGCCAAAATATTCAAAAAATTCATAAGTCAGCTGGTTGGTGAATAACTTCCATAAGTCGCACTGAATTCGTTTCAGAAAACCGATGCAGTTAAATATTTGTAACAGAGCGTCTATTGCCGATTCCTGTGACTTATAGGTGTTTCGAGGGCAAAAAGATTGCAGTTACAATGCATCTGTTCCTCTCCTCACTAAGGGTCACACATCTATATTAATTTTTCAGAACAATTCTCTGATAATTGTTACAACTTTTAACGGGACCTGTACCTTTTTCTTAGGTGTTTTCTCTATCTGACATCGATCGCAGGGTCTTATGAAGTGATTAATTCACCTGTAACAGTTCGGTCAATAATAATGACGAGCTAATCTATTCATGTTTCTAAGATACCGAGATGGCTTGCCGATGTACCAAGACACAAGTCTAGAATTTTCATTTTGTAAATTATTAGCATCACGAGCAATTTACGGCGTTCTGAATCATGACCCTTCTGTTTCCTACATCGAATCCATCATTATCATTGTGCTCTCTAGTTAATACCTTCATCTCATATTTTTATCTTTGACCAAATTGTTTTTAACGATTCACACGCGCGCTGAGCAGTTTTAAAATCTTTTGACAAATATTTACTCAGCGTTCTCTCTCAAAATGTTGTTTCAATAGCGACCAACTCAAGACCGGTTCTTAAATTTCTTCCTCTCTCTTATTATCTTCAAAAACCAATTATCTTTCATTTTCTGAGAAATAAGCTCACAAATTTCTCTTTACGTCTGTAATGATTTTGTCTCGAGTTGAAGAAATTTTGCTTTTACTGGGATCACATGATGTCATTTATTCTCTCTGGAAGGACTTTACGGAGGCATTTAGGAGCTCGAATGTTCCGTTTTCTGGAATATAGTGTCCAGATTCAATGGATTTATCTACTATTACACCGGCTTTTATAAGGACGCACCCAAAATCATATTCTATCTTTACTTTAGGATGGGCTGAGCACTTAGACTCGTGATACAGTAGTTGACGGGCCCACACTAGTTCGACAGTTAAAGTTTCATGAAGCACATATAATTTCGTTATCACATCAATAGAAGCACAAGAATCACGCAGGACAACCACTCATTCCCATTAATAATCGCCTTAATTATGTATGGCTTTAAGTATTTTTCTTCATCGTTATGCAAGGCTAAGCGGATCAATTTCTCTTACCGTTTCTTTTTATACTGTGGACATGATAGCGGCAAATATGAAGACGATCTACACTCAAAATATGAAGGCGCTTTCAACCTTGTCCTGCTCATCTAGTTTATGCGCGTTATTAGGTAATTTCGTAGCAGACCGTTGGTTTTCCCTTCCCGCTTTGTAGGTTCATTGGGTCTCACAACCTGAAAAATCTATCTTAATATTGGATACATTTTTCTTGAAATCCTGCCCCGCAGTTTCGAGGTTATCTAGCTTCTCTTCTAACACGAAAAGTGATTTAATTTTACCCAATTTATGTATGCATTTTTTAGCTTCGGCAATCTCGTGCCTTTTCATCTTGTCCACAATCAAGAATTCACTCTGCTTAGCAAAAGTACTACATTCTAACCACTTTTACCCAGCCATCAAAATAAGTCTGTAATTCACTCTTCCTCAACCTAATTTTCAGCCTCTTTATATGACTTACAAATTTTTGTCTAAAAGCTCCTGGACTTAATTGGTAATGATCCAACAGAACCTGTTTAATTTGAGCATAATCTCTTATTTCTCCAGTCGTTTCCCGAAATATTATCTGCCCTACCACTAGTAGAAAAATAGACATAAATTGGGTTGACCATTCGGTTTCTGATAAAGCCATAGTTTCAGCTTGATTCTCAAAGAGATTTAAATTTAAGCTAATATCGGTTAACTCGGCATCGAATTTCGGCATGAGTCTTTTTATTTCAAACATGTGACAAGTTAGAAGGGATTCCCTGATGCTATTCGAGGTTGTAATTCTTAATCTCTATAAATTAAACTATCTTTGTCTTTCTCCTCTCTTTTATTCCCTCCGTCTCTTTTTCGATAAGAGTCAAGAAGTGACCTTAACCTTTCCTTCTTCACAACTTTGACTTCGTGGAGTCAAATCACTTATTTGCACTTTTCTTATTCCCTGATCAGTATCAAGACTAAATTCCTCAGCTATTTGCTCTAGCACCTAGTTTTTGGCTGTAATAAAATGTGCTATTTACCTAATTCAATAAAGTTCTAGATTTCCTCTCAACTATTAAATTCGACAAAATACTTCTAGAAGATAAAAATATGTCTTAATACTCAGCATCAACACTCTCTAACCACTCAGAATTACACTACAATATACACAAGTTGCAATATCAATATTCAGATACACACCTAATATCCATTCATACAATAAATATACACTTAGAGTATAGAAAAGATAATTAACTTCTTATTCACTTATTATTGACATTTAACCTAATTCGCAAAGATGAAATGTTATTGAAAAAATTCACATGTATTCTCATCAACATTCTTCTCTCATCAACTTAAATAAAAATTTTCTCTGCATTAATTAATTAATAAATTTTGGGATTGATTTCATTAAAATTCTGCAGTCTTTTTATACATATATTACAGTTAACAAATCATTGCTTATTAATCAACAAACAACCTTATATTACAGATAATGACTGAGCAAATTTCGGAATTTGATTCATGTACAATTTTAATTCCAGTTTTCACCCCCTTTCTTTAAAAGAATTTTACTTTTTTCTTTCTCTCAATTAAGCCTCAGTATTATTAAGATTAACAAGAGGTACTTACATGAGCTGTCTTCTTCTATTGCACAGACACCACACTGAACAAAGGAACCCTTGACTTCGCTCGTCCGATACTAAAGCGCGGAATTCAGCCCCTGATTATCTCGTGATCCTACCATCATTAGCGTATCTACAGCATCGAATTACTCTTTCATGGTCGTATTCTGGGAATCGACGGACTTCTGGCTGCTATATCGAAGCACTAGTACTGTAGTTTATTACAGGAATTTCATCAAGCGATTCTGTCGAAGCGCTAGCACTATCGTGTATAAAATTCTTTAAACAGTTCTTCAGGTGGTTAGAGCGATCCAAAATTATTAACTCCGCTACCACTTTTATAAGTCTGTAATATCACAGACTATCACAAAAATCAGGACTCCGAAGTTAAAGCCCTAAATACTAATTTCTGGATTGAAATACAACTAAAATTATTAGCAATCAAATTCTCAAAAAAAAAAATCATTTTTAGCGCTACTTGTTGGGAACTCAATTTTACGAGGCGAAAAGTAACATCCAAAAGCAAAAAATCCTCTTCATTTGGTACGCGTGCGCTTTTATACAGGAATACAATACGTTGTCTGACTTTTCAATGTTAAATCTTGATTGGAATGAACATTCCTGAATATTCTGCACGTGGTTCTTCCTGAAATCAATGGAAGTTTTAAACTTAAGTACCTATTGGCGTGTAGAAAATGTGATTTCTCTGTCTTTACAGCAGGTTTATGT
>KK119303.1:163996-199798 GCA_000611955.2 Stegodyphus mimosarum | reverse complement strand
ATGCATGTATATATATATATATATATATATAATATTAACTAATTAATTATTATTCTTATTGTAGCTATCTTACGACGCCCGACGTGTCGGTACCGTTATGTCCGCTGAAATACCGTGTTTATGAAATATATCCTTCTAGTAAAAATGTTACCGATCCCTGCTTTACGCACATCTCTTGTGATTCGCATTCAAATAATTTAGATTGCTCTCAAGTCAGCATTTCACATTTAGCAAGTAAGTGCTTGATATTTTGCGCGTAAGAGTTTACCATGAAACATTATAAAAAGCGTCTAGAATTAATTTTAAGGAACCTAACACTAGATTTTACACATCATTTGTGTAACCTCGTTCTCTCTCAAAAAGGAGAGATTTATGTACGTTAAAATAAATACAGCTGTAGCTGTCTACATCGCTATGACTACCTAGATTCTGGTGTTCTCTAAAGCTATCTAGACCTTAAAATATTCTAGGGACCGGAAGTTTAGCAGAAACTCATCATATACAATACTTGGCCTTTTTGTTTTGCAAAGTTAGAGCAAGATTAACTAATCTACATTTTCCTAATCCTGGCTTCTAGAACATTTATAGCACTATTTTCTCATAATAAACCTACTTCTGTACATCCAAATACATAACTACTTAGAAAAGGTAGCATTTAATTAGTTAAATTTAATTGCTGTGTTACACAAAGATCATCTGAAATTAGTTGCTTCAGAACTAATTCTCATGTCTCAGAACCTAATGAGCTATGGGCATTATGTTAATGAGCGTCAGTTACTGGAGTTGTGCTAGGTAAATAGGGCTCATTGATTATCATCAAAGTAAAGACTCTTAACTGCGTCTGCAAGTCTGGGCAGTTTTGAGCATATCTTTCTATTTTGCTGTAACAGATTTAAGAATTTCAAAATTCTTCCAGACTTAGGAATAAAAGATGAAGGTTTAAGCAATAATTTGCGTAAGATTAGTTAAGTTCTAATATATTAAGTTATCAAAATTTTGTGTAAGGAATTCTTACCTTCCTCACAACATGTTTTCGGGGCATAACCGGAATTCACATTCGTTTAAGAAGTTCAAGTTCTGGCGAAAGCACAGCTGAATTTTCATATTTTCTGCTTCGAAAATCTTAATAGACCCTATATAGTTATTAATTTTCCAGTTGCAGTCTTAGGATTATGAGTTTAAATACGTAACCAAAACATTACATTATACTTCATAGAAGTACGTTAAGTCTAACGCATGCTTTATTATATTAAAATTAGAGATGTTTTTAAAATGGTATAGTCTGTTGGCTATTCAAGTAGAATTGAAAATTGTTAATGATGAAATTATTAACAATTTTTGTTGAAAATTGTTAATAAGTTCACGTTGAATTGTTAATTATGTATTAGTGGAAACAATAGGTTCTAATCCAATGCCATTGATGTAAATGACGTTGAAGAAAAATTAAGCGAAGAGGAAACTCGAAAGCACATTTTCAAAGTTTTGTGTTAATTGAACAAACCAAAACAAAATGTTTATGAGAACACGTTGATAAGTAATAATGATAATGTTGACACATATTAATTTATGCATACAAGAAAAATATTAAATTTGCTTGGCCAAAATATATATTTCGACCGATATCGGTTTTAAGAAAGATTTAGGCAAATGTTTTTGAAATTCATTTATTTAATCCTTAGTGAAACTGCATCTTAATTTCACTATTCAACTTAATATCTTTCTCCATTTCTCAAGGAATATTTTGCTCAATTACTGTATCCCTTAAACACGAAGAAATATTATATGAAAGGCTTTATAAATTTTTAATTCAATCCAATGAAATTACTCCATTGCAGTGGATTCAGCGCTTCAATAACACTTGGATTTTCCAGTCACTTGCGGGATTGTTCCAGCCACATATGCATCTTTACCTTACTTCCGCTGCAAAAGCCCTTACCAGAGAATGGTCTATACATGAATCTGCTGAAATAATTCAGAGACATATTTAATGCAGTCTTTTAATCCTCTGATGAAAATTTGATGGTTTCTAAAGTTCAGTATCGTAATATTACACTCGTGTCCATAAATTAAAGATAATGCAAAATCAGGCAAAGGAAGAGTTAGAAGCAAAACAAATTTGACTTATTTGTAAAGCTTATTTATTAAACAAAAGGTAAAGAGCAAAAAAAGATGCTATATGTTTGATAGTATTAAAAAAATTAGCGATTTTTTCTCCCTGGAGCAAATTACAAAAAAAAAACTATTTACAAAAAAACAATATTACATGGTTGGTATGATTACTAATAGATTGTATGTCTCCAGACGATGCAATACAGTTCATACAACGCCTATGCATGCTGAGTATCAAATTATCTATCTGATCTTGGGGGATATTACACCACTCAAAAAGCAATGCTCTCCGAAGTTCCGGTAGACATGTAGGAGGAGGTTGACGGGCTGCAACTCGTCGGCCAAGCATGTCCCACACGTGCTCTACTGGATTCAAGTCCGGTGAGAATGCTGGCCAGTTCATACGGGTGATATCCTCCGATTGAAGGCATTCGCTTACGATGTTTGCACGGGCGTTGTCATCCATAAACACAAATTGTGCGCCCATGGCGCCCCGAAACAAACGTACATGTTGTTCCAGAATGACGTCCCGATAGATTTGGCTTGTCATGGGTCCAATTTGAACATGCAGGTCAGTTCTGGAACCCAGAACAATTCCACCCCAAACGAGCACTCCTGCACCACCGTAACGGTGCCTTTCAATGATGTTTTCTTGGTGGTAACGGGTACCTGGAGCTCTTCATATGAAAGCCTGGCGAGAATCAGACTGCAAACGAAACCTGGACTCATCGGAAAACATCACACAAGCCCACTGTTGCGGTGTCCATAATGCATGCTCTCTACTCCAGGCTAACCGCAGGCGACAGTGAGTTGCAGTAAATGGAACGCATCGGACAGGTCTACGAGCATATAGACCAATCTGCCCTAAGCGTCTGTACACGGTCAACCTTGAAATTGTCGTACCAGTGGCTGAAGAGAGCTGACGATCCAGGTCTGAGGTTGTGCTCCCCTGTTTCTTTTGGCAGTTAAATGCCAAATACCGGTCCAAATTCGGCGTTGTAACTCTGGGGCGACCTGTGCTGTAACATCTACTCACATTACCATCGTCTTGGAATTGTTGCCAAAGCCTAAGGATGACACTCTGGGCAATTCCAAGTTCGTCTGATACTTCCAGTTGGGTACACCCGCATTCCAGACGGCCGATAATTCTACCACGTAAAAAATCATCCAAATGCGTCCTTTGTGTCATAACTATTCGGTTATAACACGGAAATGCTTATAAAGCGTCTGCGAACAATTTTACTTCTTTGCCTGTATTCCTTATATATCATTCTCTTACACTCTCGTCATTGTGACGTACCATCGGTGTCATCTGGTTACTTCCTGAAATTTGCATATGATTCTTGAAGATGTGTGTAGTGATTTTACAGGTGATATAATTATTTTAGAGTTCGATTTCTGCGTGACTCCGAATTATCCTTAATTTATGGACATGAGTGTATTTGAAGTTTTTACCTGAAAGCTTTCAGATTTTACATTGCGTCCATAGGGACGTTTTTTTTAACGTTTTGTGTGCTACCTTTATTTATTGAATATCATGTTCTTCACACTTAAAGCATAAAATTCAATTTAACAGCAATATCACAAAATAATTTTTTAAATGAGCATAGCTCTAGAATTTACGATACACAGTCTCTCTCCCTGGAGATAAAAATGTTTCTTTTGTACAACGTTGCCCTTGTTCGCTTTGAAATCGTTGAGTCTTTTAATCAAATATTCGTTAAAGTGTTACAAAATATGAAATAGATAATAAAACAAAATTCAAATTCCAAATTCGGGCTTCTAAATGCCCAAATTCAGTGGAAGAATACGCTATTCAAAATTTGATGCCTCGAGGTACTGTTGTTTTATCACAATGCGAGAAACATACATACATTTATGCAGACTCTTCATTATTTAATTTCTTTAAATATAACACAGGGCTCTAATATTTGGTGACAACAATTTGAAAAGCGAAACGCATTTATAGTGACCCTACGCAAAATGCCAAAACTAAATTAATAGCTCCTCTTGGCTCTTTGGGCTAATAAACGTTAAGGAATAATACCGACCTTAAAATTATATAACATATACGATTTTGATTTTGGTCTCATGTGAAATAGCGAACAATTTTAATTATTTAGTAATTTAATATGTTTCCAGTTTGGTTTAACTGAATAAAGAAAACAGATGAGAGTATTTTCTCAAGAGAAGGTTCTTCTTGCAAGAATTTCTAAGAAAAACTAGCTTGTATTGACAATTTTTTCCAGTATAATTCAGACCATTATTATTGTTTAACATTTATATTAATGCGTTAAGACTTCAAATGAAAACATTCATTGCAATGAGTTGAAAATAAAAAATATCGTAGAGTTAATCACGATAGCATCCACCCGTTCGTTTTGAGCCTCGGTGTCACTGGCAATGCTTAGTGAACTTGCCTCTGGAAGGCAAAAACGCTTCTGATTAGAATTATTTCCCAAGCGCGTTAATAACTACTGAGTATTACCAACTATTTTTGGAATATTATTTCGATTATAAAGATTTAATACAGAAAAATTTTATTTCCCATTATAATTGTTTTAATAAAACAATGTTTATTTACAACCGTTATTTTTAGTAATAAGATAATAATTTTTTCGATCTTATTGGTATTGGCTACGAAAGTCGATCAGGAGAAATCAACTATTTGCCATATAATACAGAGAATGAAGAAAGTATCAAGAACGTAATAATTTTAAATTACCATAAAATATGCTAAAAAATTCTGTCATTTTAAATATGATGTTTCAAAACAGAGCGTCTTGATTTCCTTCAAAGCTACATACCAACAACTGCAGATTCTTCTTTTCAATGAATTTCTAACTTTCGTAGTTCAGTTGGCGTACTTTCTAATTGTTCTGAGACAGCTGGTTAACTTGCCTCAACCAGCACTAATTGTCATCTTTTTTTTTTTTTTTTTTTTCATGTACAAAAAGTTGCTTTAACATCAGCTACATTACTTAACTTCAGCTACATTACAAGCAGCTGAAAGTTATATTTAATGTGATTTATCTTACGGTTGATATAAAACGTGAATTATTTTTTTATTTTTGGTTTTTTTTTCTGTAATTTGTAACAAAAGCATGGCCAAAATATTTATGAAATGGAAAATTTAAATATTGTTACGAAATGTCCAGCTGCGGTAAGATAGCTTGCCCGCAAAGAGGGTTTACGGTTGCCAGAAAATGGCAAGCGATGGCCGGTTTGCCATATTTGGTGCGAAATTGCCCGCTTGTTGACATTTGGTGACAAAATTGGCGATATGCCGTAGACGGATGGAGAGCATTCTAGAAAGAATTCTTACCTGTTTGGCCTAGAATGTTCTCGAAGAATGGCCAAAAGCTATATGAACCCTGTCTGTACCCAGAGTAGCAGTCTAGTGTCTGGTTAGTCGTCGAGTGTATCTCGAATTGTAACGTGGAGAGTCTTGAGAGTACGTTAAGTTCCGAGAACCGAACCGAGTCAGGAGCAGTACTTTAGTGCTTTACCTTGAAGCTGTTTTCACCGTTATAGCCTGAGAGCCTAAAGGTTGCATTGCTGATTGTTTCAGCGTGTTTGTCGTAGTTTCTCGACGAATGTAAAACGGTTATTTGGAACTCTCCTGTGAAATATTGGCGAATAACTTGTGTTTTCATTCTTCGTCAATTGTTGTCCTCAATCACTCCAGATCCACGAATCCGTAAGAAATTAGAAATGTAATCTTGGTGACCACGATACATACAGACAAAATTCTTTGATCTAAATTATTTGAAGCTATTTTGATCTCCAGTATTTTTTCCCTAAAATCTACTTTTAAGTTGTTATTTACCAAAATCTGTGCAATGACTTGCTGAATTTCAATATACAGAAAAGGGACATTTTTCAAAAAATGCGTATGCTATCAATAGATATTTTTTTGTATCTCATAAATTTACAAGCATTGTTCACTCTCTCAGTAAGGAGAAATTAAAAGCATTTTTAAATACATGTGTTAGATTAAAATTTTAAGAGAATGTACTTATAACAACTGTTTTGAGAATATAAACTCCGAATGAGATTAAAAATGTAATTCCGGAAAACTGAAATTTACATGATGAACTGGAAAAGAAAGAGATCCAAGCACTGATGAGCCAGAAGGATAGTTTTTTTCCTATGACATACTCAGTGTTTACTTCATAATATAAAAAGTGATAACATTTCTTTCCTTTTCCTTAAAAGAAAAAACTATGAACTGCTAATTTTTTGTCAAGAGAAAAGAACGATTATTCTTCGTAATTTTAAACTAAATTGAAATTCCCTTCCCAACAGCCGTTGTTATTGCTTTGATGAAAATTATGAGTTAATTTCTCACGAATCTGCTGCGTTAAATACTCCGTTAAAAGACTTACTGAGAGCTATATAAATATTAGAACTCAGAACATTACTCTTGAAGTTTCTGCCTAAGCTTGTATTTGCCTTTAACTACTATTCTAACATATGCAATAAAGTTCATTGAATGGAATCATAGGATACGCACGTACGTTAGTGAGCGAACATCGAAGGGAGGGAAAGATTCTGCATAATGTGTTTGGATATGTCGGAATAAGTTGTTAGAATAAGTATTATGGATTTCTGTTAGGAACATTTTAGCATGCAAAAATGTAAAGTGGCTGTAAAAGGAAGTAGTGAGTGAATTTAAGTTTCTTTTCAAACTTGGTATATATACAACTGAAATTCAGGGCATACAAGTTTAAGAAAATGAAACCACATCTTGATTTAAAGAAGAACGTTTATGAATGATTTAAAAATATTCGAAATGGACGATGCTGAAAACGCTACTTGAAGTAGAACACCTGTGACCTTTCAAAGTGTTCGAAACATTGACAATGGGAAAAAGATATTAGAAAGAGCAGAAACGAATGCTGACAAATACAGGACATTCTGAGAAATTTATTGCAGAAGATCAATCACATATGTCGAGAATACGTTGAGGTAAGTTTCTAGTTTCTTCTCCATGATGAAGCCTAACCACATATGGCGTGAAACAGTCTAGGCCTGTAGAGGTGATGTAGCTCTAGACCGTTCATTGCATCCACGTGATCTTGTTCCAGTAGATTTCATTCTATTCCTGCATCTAAAATGAGTCCTGAAATTAAAACGATCGGAGAAATTTCGGTCATTAAAAGCCATGTATCGAGTGCTCCTGATGCCATATCTAAAGCAGATTTGTCGGTAGTTTTCAAGCACAATATGTTGAACGTGTTTGTTATGCAGTGAAATTTATAGAAATTCCATTCAATATGGTTCGCGTGTTGGTCGTTACCTTTTGTAATCAGCCCAAAGCAGCTTCCACGTGGTGGGAAGACTCCATTAATAGAATACAAAAAATAAGTAATATTAAAAAATTAAGTCAGTTCCTACTTATGAGAATTTTCGCTACAAAATTGGATATTACATCCGCTTCATCCAACTCTATAATTCTTTAATTCCATACACTTTAAAAATCTTTGGAACTCTGTCTTACTTTTGCCACTTATTTTTTTTAAATATTACAATCCCATTTATCATAATTATGTACTATTACTTATAAATTGTTATAAAATTAATTTTTACAGCACGTGAGAATTTCTAATAACCGGTTATTATTTGTAACTCTTAATATATGAAATTTTAAATTTTAATTATCTTTAATATGTAAAAAAACTGTATTAACATTAAGTATCCTTCACTACAAGTTTAAAAAAAAGTGTATTTGAACTTGAGTGGATGAATAAAAAATATTTTATTAACGACTGAAAATTTGAATAAGATGTAGGGAGAGTGTTAATTAATAGTAGGAATTTAATAAGCAGTACATCTGAAATAATACGATTTTAGCACGATTTAGGATAAATTGTGACTCGTTATTTAAGAACTGATTGCTTTGCTACATTTTAAGTTAGAAATCTCAAACGTTCTGCCATTTCGAATGAACAAAGATGTTGAAATAAATGTGTAATTTCTATATTATTCCAGAACTATCCTGTGACTGAATTTGTATGTTATCAAATACATTTTTCAGCTATACTATGTAAAATGTATTTGGCATAAGGATTTTTCCCCGTAGTATAAAATAACTAAAGGCAGTAACTCTCTTAATGTATTGAATAAAATTGCTCGGGTCTTCATCATGAGGGATAATGAATGTTCAATTCTGAGCAACAAGTAATTTTGTTATGTAGAAGTAAAAATAAAATTTGTAGTATAAGAAATGGGATTTTTATGATCCTTTTTATAGCTTAATAAAAGTAATTTATTAATAAATTTTGTAGCTTTTTTATATTTATATAGGAAACGAGGCTATGGTTGTTTTAAAAGTCTAAATACACGGTTAACATGTTATGTTATTTTAAGAACGAGCACGGTAAACATCTTATGTTATTTAAGAGCTTGCAAACGCGTAATGTAAAACATAAATTTGAAATTTATAGCTCTTTTGTAGAAGGTAAGTATTAAACTAAAGAGAAGAGGTCTTGATTCATCTGATAAATTTAATTTTACATATATTTCCCTTTAAAAACATAATGTGAATTTATAAAAAGTAACTAAATATCAAATTTACTTTATAGAAGATCACTGGTAATAAGAGATCATTTCATGTACAATAAAAACAACAATACAGAAATTTAGAAACTAAAAATAATGAGACAATTATGTACATATAAAAGAATATTAAATACAGGGCGCCATAAAAATAATGATGAAATTTGATGTTACTAAAATACTCTTAAACAGTACTGAGTGTGAACTGAAAATGTTTTACGGGTATCAATAATAATAAATTGTTTAAAGGATTAAAGTGTTTTGCTGTAAACGACATTAATAAATTAAAATAACATTCATGTATAATTTTGTTTAGACTGCGATAGTTATTATTTGCTTCCGGTGAAAATAAAGAAATTTTTTCAATACAAACATTTACCTCGAAGGGAAAAAGAAGTGGATAATTTCAATGCAAATTTTTTACCTTTAAAGTAAATGAGATGGGATCATCATTTTACTGTAAATTCTCCTTGTGAATTGAAAATAGTAAATTACGGTTTTATAGTAAATGTTTTCACCTAAAGGTATAAATTGTATGTGATCTGGGCTTCGTGGGGTATAAAGAAACTTTTCCATTGTGTTCAGTTCCTTTTGCTAGAAAATGATAGTTTAAAGCCTTTTGCAATCAGTCTACAGCATAATTTCCATGACATTATTCTAGACCTTCAACTTATAGGAAAAGGTACGTTTCAGACTGCCTGTATATATGCAAAGAGTAACTTCAATTACTTTTAGAACACCCTGTATTCAATTTCAAAAGAACTATTGCTAAAAATTAAAATATCATTTGTATCACATTGCACATAAAAAATATACACATTTTTATAAAAATAAGGAAAGCAAATATTTCAATTAATAATAAGAATAAAAACCAAAAGATCTGCAGTGTTTGTGAATTTTTGTGCTGTTTAATAATTATTAGCGTTAAAGAAAGAAAAAGCATTAGGAAGGAGAATTAAGTGCAAATGTGGCAACTATGAAAGCTGTGACTAACTTACAGGAAAGAATCTAAAATGCTAAGCAAAATGCTCAGGTGGAAATACCTTTTCAATGATTTCTTTAACCAACCCACTCCATTCTCCAGTCGTGGTATTTTCAGCTCCAAATTTGTTGTCTGGCACCAGATAGAGGTCATAGTTGAATCCCAGTAAATCGGAAATGGTCCTTAAAAGATCGATGCAGAATCCCTCAAAGCGCTCGTTGCCGGTCAAGTTCCGATCGCTTTTGAGCATCACATAAGGCGTGGACTGAGGAAGGAGAGGACAAAGCGGTAAAAGCAGTGAGGAAAAAAAGAGTAGAAAGCTAAGAAGATAGCAAGAAAAAAAGCACTTCCTTTTTGCACTACGTAACCTGCTGAAAGCAATTTTTTGTGGAAAATATGGGTACCACAAGGTTGTAAAGATTTTTAAAAACAAGTATTTTGTGTATTTTTTTAAAAGACTGAAATAAATGTCTGAGTGCAAACTGCGAGAACTTCCATTAACCGCTTATAGACATACCAGGATATAGGATATTGATTCGGACAGGCGATGTTTCTTGGGAAATGGTCTCAGGATTTCGGAGGTGCTGCCTCTCATAAGCGTTTCTTCATAATATTATTTCTCTTCAAGCTTAAATATTGAAGCCGAATTTAAATCCAGGTGTGCGTGTTATATATTTTGCGTCCTTGAAGGGAAGATATATATATAAATGTTACTAAATATTTGTTCTGGTGGTTAGGCAACCGTCAAGTTTTACGTAGTCTATGGTTCACAAAAAGCAGACATGACGATAAAAAAAAGAAACGAATTTGCTTGCTTTTGTCAGCAGTTGCACTTAGTAACTGTCTTTACTTGCAGATTATCAGTCATATGCACTTCTTTCATAGAATATTAATTACATTCTCTCTTAGAAATTTAATTTACTACTCTTATCAGATTGTATACTATTTTTAATTATTCAGAGAATAAAATTACATCTTGCTGTTTAATTTAATTGCATATATCAGTGAAATCTGAAATAGTTTCGATTAACCTTTAGAAAACAGAAGCCTTCGCTAATCTGTATGTTAAAATATCGAAACGCCCGTCGCCATCCATTACCCGTTTCCTCTCCTCCGCGTTTATTAACGCGCAAAGAGGTGTGAAGATTTCAAATGACATCCTTTTTACTTCCTAACAAAGAAGTTTCCATTAGTCTTGAACGGCAAGCTATCTGAGATACACTGATACAATATATTTGGGGAAACTGCACCTGCTACTGCATACCTTGGGGAAAGGGAAGAAAACAACATCACAATCTCGTCCGTTTCAAGCAGTTTTGGTCGTTTGAATGAAATGCTATCTCTGACGTTTTTACCTTCAAAGGGTTAACAAGTTTTCGCAGTTTGCTCCCAATATATATTCGGAATAGTCATATTGCCCTTTCTTAATCTTTCCTAGCTGTGACCCTCACTGACCTTCTTTAGGAGTTCTGCCACCATGCCATTCCATTCTCCACTGGTTGGATCGAATGCTCCATACTTGCGGTCTGGCACAAGTTCGATGACATAATTGAAATACAACTGATTTGCAATGGCCTTCAGCAAATCGATGCAGAAACCATAGAACCTTTCGTTGCCCTTCAGTTTTGGATCCTCACGCACCATCACATACGGATCTGCCTGCACGAGGGGATGAGGGATACAAAACTAATGCTTCAAGAACGCAAAATTCAATTCTTTATATGCTAGAAGTGTGCAGTGTGATAAAATGCTTGAAGCCCAAAGCTTAATGGATTCTCTTACTATATAATCACATAGTATCCATTAAACTTTGAGCTTTTACCTTTTACTCTTATTAAAGTATTTTGATCATAAAACGAATAAAATATTTGGAGAAGCTAATAAAATACGTAATTATCGTTTTATTATTATCTTTGTTAAATGTTCTGACTTTTAGCATGAACGAAGATTTTCATGCACCTACACGAGTTTAAAACTGGGTACAGAATCATCTCTGTTTTAGAAATTACAGGAACGAATAAGAAAATTATAACATGGTTTAATAGTCTCATAATGATTCGTATTTTCGAAGAGTTCTTGATTCAAGAATACTTTGCTCAAAACGTCCAAATTACAAAAGATAAAATCTGCTTATTTATTTTCAGCATTTTATGTAACAATTTATACATGTTAAAAATTATCATTCTATATATTATTTACATATTTTCAGTTTTTCTGTTTTTTTACTTGAATGTTCAAGTCGAATATTAATTTCCCATTACATATTATTCTTTATTTTATAATTATGACCAGGACATTATGATTTCAAAAACGCTAAAATTTATAAAATTTAATAATGTTATTCTCATCTATATAATCTTACATTCAAATACATATAAATTTCAAAATACCTATATTCATTTAAATGTAAGTTATTTAACAAGATTAAGACTTCCGAGAACTTTAAATACGCAACATATTTGAATATTGCATGAATAAAATAATCAGCTTAAACATTTAAATAAGGAAGTACACATTTTCAGAAGTAAATTTAAGTTGCTTTCAAAAATTGTAACCCACGTTTTTTTATAAGCACTGTTTAACTGGACAACCATTAAAAGTGCTCATCAAATTCCACTTTCAAAAAGGAAAGAGTAGTTCCTTGTTCAAGGTTGGTTCATTTCTAATTTAGAATCGTCATCTTCTGGCTTACATGCAAAACCTTTTGTAACCGCCAAGTAACATTCCCTTTCAGAGGAACAGTTAATGGATTTCTGACGAGCTCAGGCAAAGGTTAATGCCTAAAAGAGCATTCCAAATTTTAGGATTTCAGTAAGCGGAACCCGTCGTCATTAACGTAAGCATCGCTTTAGAGTTGATTTTGCTCCATAAAGGACAAAAATCTTCTCTAAGATTTTGTTTGAGAGAACGAATATGAATTAAATTCGGAATGATTCAAGAAAAGATTTGCGCGTCAAGTATCTTTAATGATTTAGCAGAAAATCTAATAAAGAAATTGTAAGAATTAATGACAGTTTTATAGACAGAGTTCAAAGCTGCAGCTTACCATTTCTTCCGGTTCCTATTAGTTGTAATATTTTATAGAATGAATATGAAAATGACAGATGAAAAAATTAATTTCTTTTAAATATTGTATTTGGTACATATTTACAGTGCGGTCCGAAGGGTACATAATGGTTGAAGTGGAATTTTTCTTAATCTATATTTAAAAGCCTGGACTTCTTTGTTTTCTCTTTCTTATGTTGAAAATATTTGCTTCTTTTAAAAAGAGGCCATATAAAATTTGAGCTTTGAAAACAACACGCAAAAGTGTCTTTTTAGCAGTTAGTTTTACCTGCACTTGTTATTGCATCTTTCATTATACTTAGCATTCGATTATTTAACACTTCAAATACTACGCCACTGATAGATTTGTGTATTATTCATAACTGAAATTTCCCAACAACTGAGGTTCTTTTTTCTTTCAAGAGAACATTCACAACTTTCTACCTCATTCTCATATCCCTCCGTATGTCATCTGGGAGCAACCCTTGGAGTTCTGGCTAAGATCTGTGTTTACACAGACAATAGATCATCTTTACAGATATAGAACAATTAACAGTTCGGTGGTCCGTTCGGGCTCCGCAGGAAGCGGACTGGTACTGTCTTAACTGCGTTGTGCGATCGCTTCATGCTTGATAATATGTAATGATCTTCGGGAATCTGGCCACATTCGATCTTCTTGACGGGGACTGGCATCGTGCTGGATAACCTATTTGTCCTTCCAAGTGACAGGAGTGGTACCCAATCGCAAGGAGTCTTCAGCCTATATATTGATTATATTCGCCTGTCTAATAATGGCCTCTCATTATAGCAATCTTTCCATCACAACGAACAGTTCAAAAAATCCCCGATTGTTTAAGGTACAATACATCCACTTTCGTTATAGTGACCATTTGCTACAATGCTCATTTCAGGATTTAAGAATCATTATAGTCTGCATCATTTATACTCAGTTTCACATATTCATTTTATCTCTGTATATACAGATATTTGATAAGCAAATGCAATGCTGTTTCATAAAATACGCCAAAGGTAATTGAGTAAAGGGGAAGATATTTTCGATTGAGTTTTTTAAAGGAAACTGGTTCAGATTAGTAATAAAGTAAAGAAATATATATATTGATAATGAAATACAGAGCTACGTATATATAATAGTTTACTAGATAGGTAATTACTATACAAGTTCAAGGAATCATTTAGATTATTAAATATAGTTTATACTAATGCCATATATCTAAAAGGCATCGTGATATAACATACTTAAAATGCACGTAAAATGATGTTCGGAGAGATCTCAGTTTACGTAACTAAAGCAGACACGAGTAAGATCGTGAGAAACTGTATATTTGATCTAAATTCATTTCACCTAATCTGTGAAACATGCTCTGTTAAACGTGCCTAATAAAATTCGGAAACTTTTTCCTACAGCTCTGTCAAGAGCTTTTATAATAAATATTTATTCTGATGATTAGTTATGCAATTTATAACAAAATACGAAAAAAATGTAATAATGATACTTATTTCGGAAGCACAAAGTACAAAAGCATGCGCCAAGTATTAAATCTTTAATTTTAGGCTACTTGGGCGTTTAGATAGTTATTTTGGAAATAAAATATTTGTAATTAAAATAAAGTAAGTGCCTGAATTTTAAGTTCACGTGTGGTTTCATCTTTTAATCGCTGCAGTTCCTTCCGGAGCTTTCATAAGGATAGTCTAAGGATAGCTTTCATAAGGATAGTCTAAGGATAGCTTTCATAAGGATAGCTTTCATAAAGAATATTCATAGTCTAACTATAAGGCAGTTTTCCTCACAAAGGCATACCTTCCTGGACCTTAAGTAAAACTTGCTAAAAGAAATACTGCTTTATTTTAGCAAATTAATTTATTATTTGCCTTGATAGATATATTCTGCTAAATCAATTTCGATTATGATGGACAGTTGAGAGTATGCTATTATTACTGAATTCTTAAGCTATTACTGAACTTAAATCTGTACAGAACATATTGAATATATTTTCTAACACATTTACAGAGTTTGACGTTTTCTTAAACATCGGAGAAGTTTGTGCCTCAGATAAAAGTTATTAATCTTAAACATCATGAAATGCTTTACTGTTGCATATATTGTAATTAAAATATCGGTATATTTAAAGATGACAACTTACCTCTATTGTTGTGACACGTAGAGTGATATTTGTGGTTCCAAACTCGTGAAAAGCTGCATGATTTGTGATATTTAATCCATTATTGGTGGACCATTCTCCCACCTAGAAAGAAATTAGAAATCGTAGCAATAACACCCAGTTCAATAAATACAAAAAATAAGCATAACTAAATACAAAAATCCAGATTAAAATTTGTTACCTTTTCCATATTATTTTGTCGCAACTTTAATAAATCCAGCTTCAAATTGCTACGACGTCCTTCTTTGAACTGGATTTTTCCCGTCAAGCCTCGAAATTCCACCTGGAATGAAATGATGAATCTTTTATTTAATTTCTAATATTTAGAAAGAGACAAAAAGGTATTAAGAAGAGAAAGCTGAAATCAAAGGTCTCGAATATTCAGTTTAACAAAAAAATATAAATTAAATGCAAACAGATAACCCATGTGTTTACATATTACAGAAAATATAAGTTATACTTAGCATTTACTGCATAATTCTAAAAAGACACCAACAAATCATTCTGGTTCACACATAAAATATAATTGGATATGAGCTTCAAATTTTTGGGATCAATCCGATTTGTACAGTAATTTTGTAATAAAAAAGTTTAAATATTCCATAGTATTTTCCACAAAATTAACGTTTAATTGCTAGAAATTGTAGGTCAGCTTGTCAGGACTGAGTGTTCATCTTGAGTCCTGATCTTGAACAGGGAGCTGAATGCAGCTATGTTCGGTGGTAGGATACTATGATTAAGTTGGAGAATAACTGCACTTGAAAGGGATTTAAAATCCTCTTTTATTAAATTACTATTATTTACAAACCACTTCCCAACTCGGGAGGGATACAGAAAGTAAAGACCACACTTGGGTCTAAAATGAACAATTAAATAATATTTAAAACTAAAGCTAAATAGAACTTAAATAGTTGTTGCTCGCAGAGCTATACGCGAGGTTGGCCTCTAACTAAATGGTGCGTAGCAAGATTTACTATTACTGGCGCACTTGGATTTATTTCAATAAGTAATCACGTAAAAGCACTATGGCTTAGAATTTAAATGCTAGCTGGTCAGGCGAACGTCGAATAGAGTGACCGTAATCTGAGACTAAAAGCTCTCTCACCCTGAGAGGTTTCTGCCTCTGGTTTAAATAGAACTCTACTTCAAATTAGCAGAAATCTAAAAACGCGCGCTTCTTCTAGCGGGAAGTTGAAAATGAGAAGAGATAGAAAGACTTAAATTAAAATAAAACTGTGTTAGTTTAACTAAAACCTTACAAGCTTAATTAGTACAATAGACTATATACACTGGTGTGCAAAACTTAAGCACAATGTAAAAATTTAGCAAATAGCCATGAAATTCTAGGAAAGGAGGTCTGGAGATCAGTACAATGAACACGTAAGTCAGTAGAAACGTCATGCATATGCAAATATCAGGAACGAAACGTCAAAGGCGACGTAAGCGTACACAAAACGCGTGATGTCGGCGCGCTCAGCTCAACAGTAGAATAAAAGGAAGTACGGAGACGCAATTCAACATATTCGTTGCAAGTGCCAGTGAGTCAGTTCGTGAAATATGGCTAGAAGAAATCACCCGGACGACTTCACACGTGGAAGAATGATCGGAAAGCAGGAGGAGGGGCGTACTGTCACCAGTGTAGCTGCAGAGTTCGGAATCAACAAAAGTGTCGTTTCGCGCGCTTGGAAAGTGTTCCAAACCACAGGTACAGCTGTTAGAAAGGTTGGTGGTGGCCCCCCGAGCACGACATCTGCAGGGGATGACCGATATATCGTCCTGCAGACGAAACAAGGCCGACAGCAGTCAGCAAGCGCCATTGCTCAGCAACTCCGTACAGCAATGGCGCGACAAGTGTCGCGGTTTACTTTGGCCAGACGCCTTCACAAAGAGGGCCTATTCGCCCACCGTCCTGAACACTGCCTCCCGTTGAAAGCTGGCCACCGTTTACAGTGGTGCAGAGAGCACAAAAACTGGACAACTGATCAATGGAGTCGTGTCCTCTTTACGGATGAGGGACGGTTCAGTACCAGAAGCGATTCTCAACGCGTTTTGATTTGGAGAGAGGTCGGCACCCTGTTTTATCCTAGTAACATCAAGGAAAGACACCGTAACGGTGGTCCTGGAGTTCTTGTCTGGGGAGGCATTATGCTGAACGGGCGAACTGAGCTCCACATTTTCGGCAGAGGGTCTGTAACCGAGGATCGCTATTGTGAGGACGTTTTGCTTCCCCATGTGCGTCTGTTTCGAGGTGCTATTGGCCCAGACTTAATTTTTATGGATGACAATACACGGCCACATCGGACTCTTGCTGTTGAGGAGCTACTGGAAAGTGAAGATATCACTCGAATGGATTGGCCAGCGTACTCCCCAGATTTAAATCTCATCGAACATGTGTGGGATGCTTTAGGGAGACGCATTGCAGCACGCTTACATCCTCCGGAGAACTCCCAATAAATCAAACAAATGCTGATTGAGGAATGGGCACTCCTACCGTAAGAAATGTTGCACCAGCTGTTTCTGAGTATGCGGAGACAGGCAACCATTGCAGTGAAGGGAGGGCATAAACCATATTAAGGAACATCTGCTTGTTGTTCTTCCTCTTGGATAGACAATCATGAGTCACGATTCTATGCGTTCAACAAAGCTTGTTTTTGTTTGCTTCCATTTGATTTGCATTGTATTCCTTTTTCAGCTCCGATGCTTTCGTCATCCTTTACGTACATAATACTCTCTTTCATTTCTGCATTGCATGTCTCTCAGTTGATTTCTCGTAAAGTTACGGCAAAAAAGCCTGCTGTTGCTTAAGTTTTGCACACCAGTGTAATTTACAACTTAATTTACAGAGTATAAGACAGCTTCAGTTTATTTGAATTACAATTATACCTGCTACATTAGAAATGAATACTTTAATATTCCGCCTACAGTCCAAAGTTAATTTGCTGAAAAGATCACTGAATGTTAGAAAAGGTTCGGGATGTAAATTAATTATTATAAATAATTCAGAGATTTAAATAACATAATGCACTATCAAAGTAAATAAAAGAAAAAAAAAGATAATCAAGGGGACTTAATATCACATGTTTTGGCTTCAAATGCTTAAAATACCTACTTTCAATTTCAAACTTATTCAGTAAGACTAAGCAGGAAATGTAATAAGGTGATACTTATGAAATCAGTTGCTTTTTTTTGTCATATTTATTTTAAGAATGATTCCAAATTATTATTATATATATGATGAAATTTAGTCTATTTAAGGAAACGTATATCACTTTCTATGATGTTAATCAACATTGATTTCTTTGTTTTCTTCACTTTTGCTTGATTACAATTTTCATATTATTTAGCTAAAGTTTTGTATGAAACTATCAATATTCATTCTATGTTTCCAGTTTATCATTTTTGTATGTGTATGTATATATTTACTCACTTTTGGGGTATAATATTTACAATACACACCTCGAAAAAAACAGAAGGTTCAGTAACCTTTTCGAAACAATGCATACGTTGCAAGCATCTGTTAGATATAGTTCCGTAAACGTAAACTACTAGAAATTTTGGATTGCAAAATTGTTTTAGAGACTTTAAAAGAAAACTCTTATCTCAAACACTGTTAAATTTTCAAATGTTTCAATATTCAAAAGTAAAAAAAAAATCGCTTTTCTGAGGAATTTTGTCATATATATAAATTCCTAAAACCGTCAAAAATTTGCGTGATGTCGGCAGTGCGACGCACCTGATTCTAAAGCAATCGTTTCCATTCGACAGCAAAAGCACTATCTAGCTCTTGAAATGTCAAAAGAAATTTGGAGTAGCAACATATATCTGTAAGGTGTCTCAATCATGTTGTGTTGGTTTCAAGTCATTGACCATGCTTACCAGTCTATTCATTAGATACTCTGCCCCGAAAGCCAATGTTTCCCAAGATGAGCTCTGTGAGATTGAGCTTTATTATCCATTAAAAGGAGCATATCAATGGCTGAAACGTACGGCAAAATCAGATGTCCAAGGATCACATTTCTTTACCTTCCATTAGGCAGACTGCCATTCTGGATGATGTACATAACTGCAGGCAGTACATGTATGTAAATGCTGATGACCTTTGTCTCTGAACGTACTACTGACTTGTTTGTAAAGAGAATTTAAAGTCACTTTGTACTATATTAATTGCAACGTTCATCTGCTCAATTCCTTTGCACCTTATTTTATCTAATGTATGAAAAAAAGAGAAACATATTTACTTGCATACAAACCATATGGATGAACATGATTTCGTGCAGTTTGCCTTCGCAAATTTCCTCTTGCAGCTTAGAAAATTTCCCTTAACAGGTAAGTAAAATTATTCGCTCTAATTCGACTGGCTGCTATCAACAAAAAATATTCATTGCTTTTTGTTGATGCAACTGACCGACATTGACCTGACTTTTTTTGAGTATTTCCGTAGTTTGGAATCATTCCCAAAGCCAAGAAGCTACAGTCTGAGACATGTCAAAGCCATTTTCTACTTGGTTTTATTATTCCTCTGTTTCTAAGTGACCAGTTGCTCAGTAAGCCTTTGTTTTCTGTCAATCAGAACGTTCAGATATTCGTCGAAATCTTTCTTAAAAAATAACATTGTTAAACGTAATATTATGCGATATAAACAGCGCAATGCCTTATTTTTCATCGACCGTCATTTCCTTAAACACTGACAATTATGAATTTTTACGTTATTGATTCTTTTCGAGTAAAAGGGTTTTTCTTCTTAAGGCTCCAATGTTCACATGCCTTCGATGTTTAAAGATTTCGTTTAAATCATAAAAATCAAAAACAGTTTCTTCTTTAGATGACGATTCATTTCCAATCTAAGTTCTCCCTGATTATTTCCGAAGCCTCTGTATTTAAAACAAAAGGAACTCCTGTCTAAAAAGAATATTGTCACTGGAGATTCCTCTTCATCACGTCATAATCAGATTTTTCACCTTAGCGGAGCATAATATTGCGAAAGCAATATATTTCGATATGAAATACATACGCATCACATAATATTGCAGAGTTTAAAGAAATGATTGCGTAAAGAATTGTTTCGTACTTTCGGGGAGAGGGAATTAGCAAACCGAGCGCAAATTAAATATTAAGTTTTTAGATATTATATATATATATATATATATTAGAATGTATTTATCCCCCTTTACGACTAGAATATTTAATATTTTGTTTATATATGTAACATACACACACCACATATAATTACAAGGCATTGTATTAAACACATGAGTATTAAAGATTTATTTTTATTTAAGGTGCTGCAACAGCAAAGCGTAATTAAGCATTTTCTGAAATTTTGAATCGCTGAGACTAAGGGGTTATATACGGACGACTAAAAATCGTCATATAATTTCATGCATCAAAGTAAATTTATTTTATTTGAGGTATACTTTGCTTTCAGCTTTCTCAGTCCAAACCCGTGACCATTATATTTGGAATTGGTTCAAAAGAAGCCGAAACATTTATTACTTAGCTTAATATAACCAAGAGACTCAGAATGTGTAACTAATTTATAGGATTTGCTGGTTGGATATTTTGTTCACGCTGTGAAAATGCTTGTAACAGAAATCATGATTCCTTTGAATGAATGTTATTATTATCGCTAATTCAGTTCTTTCACCTTGCCATTCCGTTAGTCTTGTTATTTTAGAGAACTTTCCTTTTCCTTTTTTATTAAAGCCATACTTAAATAGTCTCAATCGTTCTCTTTATAACTATAACGTAATTATTCTATTCCAGTATTTCAATTCTCAGCAGGTATTTAATTTTCTACACAACATATTCCAAGAACTATGATTATGTATTGAAAGTATATATTGCAATACATTCTTGGCGGTATTCGACAAAAACTGCTTTCTATAGGATTGTTAATTTAGTTTCGCGTGACAAGATGTATTTATAGCTGGCATGTACGTTTTAGTTACGTTTTAAATTATTCCAGAGATATAAAATAATTAATTTTATGTTAAAAACGAATTAGCAACATTCAAATTTGTATTTTCTTTGCCTAAGAAAAATTAGCTACTTTGTGTTATCGATGCTATTTTGTGTAATATGTGATACATGTGCTGTATTCTATAATGAGTAGTCAACACGAACGTTTTCTTTAGGAAAGAGATTTCACAGTTCTCAATTTTTCCTTTCAATGCATTGAGATCACTCTTTTCCATTATAACGAATGTACTACTTTTCATAAAAATGAAGAAACATTAATTTCCAAATATTTTGAATGATTATCTGTTGGGCTGCTGCTGATTAAATGCGACTTTTCTCTATTTTTTTCGGTCAACTGGTTTGATGCCTTTCTTAATATTCTTCTCTTTCTTTTTACTCTGTCTATTCAAGTTTTTTCGAATCATATTATCTTCAAAAACAATATCAAATTTCAAAAAAGGGAGTTCTAAAATTTCTTTCTTCTGATGAAGCAATTGATTGTGCTATTGAAACAGAAATGAGATTTTGTTTTTAAAAGAAACAATGTCATTTTCTCACTACAATAAGGACCATTTGAGACATTTTTGAAATCTGAAAGTTCTTCGTTTCAAAACTTACTTTAATTAAATATTAAAATTAAAAATTACTTCCGCTAATTTCCCAAATACGTCTTGATTTCCTTTATCACACAATTCTTAAAGTTCGAGTGTGTAACACAATAGAAATGACTTCAGTTATTTTAAAATAAAATTTCTAAGAAATTCTTCTCCCTGCAGAAGCGTTATTTTATTTTCATTTTATTATTGCAATAAATGTAAAACTTTCATTCTTGTTAAGTAAATTTAAGAATAGTGTCACAATATCATTTAAGAATAGTTTCACAATATCATTTAAGAATAGTTTCACAATATCATTTAAGAATAGTTTCATAATATCATTTAAGAATAGTTTCATAATATCATTTAAGAATAGTTTCAAAATATCTGACTACAATACTTTTTGGACAATGGAAAATTCCAGAATCCGTATTCTTTTTATGCAGTAATTCATCATCACTTGAATTGTATAACCCTCGTGCAGGTTATTGGCAAAATGAAGTTTTTTTTCTTTTTATTTAATTTTTTCCCTCAGGCAGTGTAAAAATATCGCACTTAGAAATTTTCCTACATCTATTTACTTGATGACTTTTTATTCATATTAAACCTCCAATTCCAATTATTTAATATGATTTGATGTTTTGTACGTAGTAACATGCTCTTCTTGATGGTTATGCTTGACATCTGACAAAGACAAATTTTACAAATAATAGTGAAAGATTCCTGATGAAATCTAAAACTCTAAAAGCATTTGAATGCATGCACGATGAAAAATGTACCGCAATCGAGGAAAGGATGAAAATTTCTCATTTCAATGGTAAATGTTTTCAAACTGAGAGAAAAAACTGAAGTGTACTCCACATGACTTCCTTGTACGGAATGTTAAATTATATGCAATTTTCCTGCATTCCATTTAAAAATATTGGATTGAATTAAATCTTCTTCGTCGATAGCGCATAAAGCACAATAGTATAAATGCACCCTTTTAAATTCACTATACTTATTTACCGTAGCGATATGCTGGCGCTGGAGTCACTAACATCGTTACATGTGATTCATTTTATAACTCAGAATGCACAAAAATTAGATCATGTGAAGAATTATCTAGTCATTGCCATATGTTCTATTCAAATACTATAATAAATCTAAAACGATGTATAAAAAAAATTCAACAAATAAAAAAGAAACAGTTTTCATAGAGGATTCAGCGACACTTACCTAATGCGCATGCGCTCTCGTAAACATTCTCCCCTGTCAGAGACAGACTGGAGATAATATTTGCCGCTAATACGAAACACTTATTTTCGCGAATTTCATTAGAGATATATTTCTCATTCAATTAATTGAGTTCCCACTTCGTGTTAAGGCAAAAATACATAAAACTTCAAAATATTTTCATTAAAAATGGAAAGATATAGAAAAACTTAAAGCACCAAGTGCAGTTAAAACAAATAAAATTTTTTTTACAATTAAAATTACAGTTTCTACGCAAAAGCAAGCAATTCGGCCAGCAGGCAAGAAGGCAGATTTTTCGTTGCACAAAACTAAAAGTTTCCTTTTGGTCCCACTCGGCAAAAAGACGCTGAAGGTGCAGAAAGAACTAATTCACTATTCATGTAGATTTCAAATATGGCTGCTGTTGTTAAAAAATTAGGCTTATCCGCGCTTAAACAACTTTTAAATTGTTGATAGTTCTCTAAATATTGCATGCAGATTAACTAAAAACATAAAAGCCTTAACCGAAAGTTAAGAACAATGTAATTCAATCATTTTTAAAGAAAAAAATTGCACAATTTACCAACATTTAAGAATAAAAAAACGGAGCTCACTGAGCCGAGTAACAGATTGAGTACATATATATATTTATACAATTTAGGCGTGGCCGATTGCAACCGAAAAAGAGAGGTGCACAACTACATGTTATAGCAGTCCTATATAAACAATTTCAATGTTTTCAGACTACTAGTTTTTGAGTTATGCGAGATACATATGTATCCTGCGAAAAAAAAATGAAAGAAAGGAAAAAAGAAGACTAGTTCTATATATCCCGTTTTACTGGGCCGATTCACAAAATTCAAGCTGCGTTTTTCATGTCTTGAAAGGGCGACTTAGAATATGTATTAGATTTATATATAGCGTTGTTCTGATATAGGTATTTTGACACAAAATCTGACTTTTTCTGAAATGACATGCCAATTTTTTCCATCTTTCGATTCTACGATTCAAATTATGCCAAACTGCCAAGTTTCGTAAAAATCGCACGAGTAGTTTTCGAACAATTGGCTCTCAAAATTTTAGCTCCTCAATGTCAATTCAATTTGGTATGTATTTATTAATATCTCTGTTTTTATGAAACTTATTTGGTTTTTTCCTATACAGTTCGAAATTTAAGTTCATTCCCAATAAAATTTACCCATTTTTTATGATTTATTTTTTAAATTTGTATTTTTAAATAATTTTTATAAATTTTTCGAAAACCTTTTGAGTTACAACCTATAAAATGTTTACAATCATCTTAAAGTAGATGTATTTCTAAGCATACCTGCAAAAAATTAGAGCTTTTTATTCAAAATTTCCAAAGATATACGTGAATTTATATATTGGCGTGTTTAGAAATTTCGCATATTTATTGAAAGCGATAATAACGAAAATGTGGTTTACGCACTTTGTTAAAATTATTTGAAAGTAAGAATGATGTGACTTTTTTTCCACTCATCCACAATGTAAAAAGGTAGGAAAAGTGTGACTTTTTTTCCACTCATCCGCAATGTAAAAAGGTAGGAAAATTGTGACATTTTTTCCGTCTTGTAGAATGGAAGGGATAGGAAAATAGGCTGCTATGTATTAAGTAGTTCACTAAGTGAATTATTCTTGGCGCAAATTGAAAAATATTCGTTAAGTTAAATTTTTAAATTTCTCCGTAAATTTCGCACCAAATTTTACGTACGTGTACTTGCGTTGCAGACAACACAAAAAATCTCTTATTAATCCATTTTAAATCAGTCTTATAATTCGTTTGAGGAAAGTGTCTTTTATTCTGTCCTTACGTACAGATGTTGCGCAAAAAACATTGTTAAATTGCATTCGATAACGTTGAAAATGGATATTTTCGCTGAAATATGGTACCTGAAACTTTTCGTGATTACAATAGTTCCTTTACTTTGTATGAGGAAAATTTAAATTATTTTGTAAATCTATATTTTATGAACTAATTTGTTTAGATTAAGGGTGCATCATTTCATCACGATCTTTAATGTTCATAAGGTTTTAAACATTACTCTGCTAAGTCGCATACAGTAGTTTTTGGTTTTAATAGAAAATTGAACGAGCATTAGGTTTGAGGTTTCTTAATAATAGCGATTTCGCTGAGTCACGGTTTCCTCACAATGCAGTATCAAATAACCACTTAAGAGGCATTTGGAATATTTGGGGATTCATAGAAGCATTTACAGAAAGGAAATATGCGATGATTGTGGCTTGGATGTAAGCTATGGCTCTGTATCCAGATTTCAGTCTTGCTTTGTTTCGATAACCCTAGAAGTGTTGTGTAACGTGTTTGCTTCTAAGTGGTATTCCTTATTTAATTCGAATTTATTGGTTCTTTTGAGGGTTGGTTTTTAAACGCTAAAGCTTTTATTGATACGGGATGCAATAGTATTTTATTTCACCTGGCGATTGACAGCGATTGATCCTTTAAAAAATGTTCGAGGAGAAACTTACTATATTTATTTTTTTTCTTTTGTGAAAACTTAATAGATAATTTTTTGTTTTCTTTGGGTTTATTTGTGATTTAATTACTGTTTGTTTAATTTTGTTAAAGGGCATAGGGCCCTCTGTGTTTAATAGTTTTAAATTTGGATTCTTATGTTTACACTTCATGGCATTTTCACTTAATTAATTTGTTAAATCCTTTTTTCACACCTCTTTTCCTTTAAAGTACCGAGTCTTTGGTTCCTGGCTAAATCATCGGATATTTCAACAACTTGTAATTATGGTAACAGAATTTTATGTAATTGTACGCCAGAAAGCTGTGTCTGAACTACAGAATTGTTCAAAACCTTTCTTTCTATTTTGCAATGCTTGAGTTCGGAACCTTCCTTCCGGAGTGACACTGCGAGCATAAAGAAATCTGAATATCATCATGTGACTGTCAAAAAAGGGCAGATCAACGGGGCTAGAAAAAAGAATGTGTTTGTTTTAGCATCTAAACTATTTGTAATCAAGGGACCTACGTGAAAGGGGTTGACAGCGAGGCTAGAGAGCGGAATGCTGTTACCACATAAACTTGTGAAGCCAGGGCCCTATGTGACGTGAACAGCACTCGCTGCCGTTTGATCTTTTTCAACGACTGGAAGGTTCAGGAGAAAAAGATAAGATTTTCACCACAGATAGAAGCGCCTTTTGCAGCTCTTTCTAAAACTCCACTGTTTCCTAAGGGAAAAGATGGCGATAACTTTCGGTTTTCCAAAAAGTGAAGGGTGAATCCTGTGCTAGCGAACAGTCAGTCGTCTTCGAGAAGTTGAAGCCAGGGTCGTGTTTTGATTATGGAGAGAACGGATAAAAAAGGCGATAACAAAAGCGGCCATCCTGAGGGGCCGACGAGTTCCCTTTCGTGCTTCTTTTCAAAATGTACAGACTTTACTTAACCAGTGTCATCCTTGGGGGAAGGTCCCTCTGCCCAAGCAAGTATATGACCTGAATATTAAATTAATTTTGAACTGAAAATAGGTGAATTATCATCCTGCTTTTATACAGCTAACTCAGTTTAGGAATTTATTAAAAGGATTAACTGATTTGTTATTGATATGTAATTAACTGCCCAGTGTTAACAAGTTAAGGCTTCATGTTGGAAGTTAAACAAATGGTGCATTTTTAGAAGTACCATGCTTGAATAATTTGATATTGAAATATGTAATTAATTAGCCGGTATTAACCGGTTAGGGCTTCATGTTGGAAGCCAAATAATTCGGAAACTCTAACTCATAAAGAAAGAGTGAATGAACAATTTGAAATTGAAAAACAAAATAATTAACTATCCGATGCCAACGAAATTTAGTCTCTCTTCATTGATTTGCAAACTTGTAAAATGTGTTGTGAAGAGTTGATTGACGGAAACTAAATTTCTTGCAACATCATCCTTAAAGACAGATGATTAACTAAATCTTATTCTTTCAGAAAAAATAATGTATTTAAGCTGTGTATGTAATATTAATCTTATAAGAATTTGTATTGATAGAAGATGCGTTGAATTTAGTAAAATCCGTGATTCCGGATTTAAATTGGGGTGGCTACCTTCCAAATGTTTTCACGATATGTCAGTACTGGTACTGTTTTCCTTTTAACATGACATCAAAACTTCCACCTATGAACCTGCACCTAGGGGCGAGCTGTAGTTTAAATATTAATTTCTAAAATAAATGTTTTTTTTTATTTTAAATTAAAACAAACCTGTTCTTTTAGAAGTTATTGTACTCACCTACATTTTTCAGTGGACTGTTAAATGGGTTACTGCATTTAATTTTACACAAAGCAATTTTTCGTACTTATATTTGAATGTACTTGTCATTTGCATTCCTGTATGTTAACGGCAAATACACAACGGAAGTTATTTCAAACTATATTTTATTCACTCCAAATATTTTATATTGCGCTGCAGTGACACTTAAACATTATATAAAAATAAAAAATGGTATCCCAGCAACACCCAATACTTATCGAATTTTTAGTTGGCTTTTTACAATCAAAATTAAATCTTCATAACTGATCTAAAGAGAACTTACAAATTATGATGATATTAAATCATGAACATTTTGTAAATTTTATACATACAATCAATGTTGAACATATTAACCTTCCCAACTACCAAGAATTTGCATTTAAAACGTCAGAGACATTTCATTTAAATTTTGCGCTGAAGGAACGGTTTTAAGATTAATAACATTCGATCTACGTATTTTGATCACGTCAGACATAAAAGCTTTGCCTAGTCTTTCTAGTCCTTTCTAAAGGAAGCTATTTATTTGTCAACTAAAACGTTGGGTTAGGTTATTTGAATATGGCAATGTGGCAAAGCAAAAAAAAAAAAAAAGACTACCTTCCTAAGTGGAAAGAAGAATACTTTCGTGGAGGAATTTCTTAAAAAAATTACCTCACGTTCACATTATAAGTGGGAAAATCTGCGAAAAATAATCATACAACCAGCCCGCTTGGACAAGTTCGAAATCGGGTCTCACTACCAGTATTTATCGATCCAGGGTCTAACTACCAGTATTTATCGATCCAGCCGCATTAGAGACTGCACTACCGTTGCTAAAAGCATTGCTGACAGCCTGGAGTGACTTCTTTTCTTGGACACTGTGCCGTCAGCAGCCCGCTCTGTACATATATTAATTTACTTAATGTCTTACTTATTATTATTATTATTATTTTCCTTGTTTTATTCCCAATTATGTTTAATTTTATGATTAATCCAGCACTCTTTTAACGGATCCCACAATCTGTAATGTATTTGTTCATCTTTACATCTGTACCTGATTATATAGCATTTCCTTAATATAACTGCATGCCTACCAAGTACCATAATAGTGTATGCCTAACATGTACAATGTATTTGTTCATCTTTGCATCTGTACCTGATTATATAGCTATCATTAATATAACTGTATGCCTAACATGTACCATAATAGTGTATGCCCAACATGTACCGTAACTGTATAAATGTCTGCCTAACATGCACCATAATATGTGGTCCCCTTAGTCTCAGCAGTCCCCATCATGCAACTTTTTCCCATGTTCTGGTCCTTATTTCGATGCTCCTCGTTTAGCGTGGTCAATTGCAGGAGGACACACTACTAAGCTCTTTATATATATATATATATACTTTAAATTCCATCGACGGGATCCAACAGGCTGAAAAGCATCTAACCCAGTGGGCCAGCTGTTCCGTCGATGGCGAAAAGAAAGAAAGTATTTATCGATCTTGACCTCTGCTGGCGATTCAGTATAAAGCATGATTTCTTATGCAATACTATAACTTTCAGTAATCCAACCCATTGAATGATTGCGTGAACGTTTTATCATTGAATTAACAACTATTAAAATTTAATGCATAACATTCGAAAACAATTTTCAGTTATCATACGTTTCCAGTTTACTCATGTTAAGATGTGAAATTAACATATTTTATTTAGCTGTAAGTGTTTGAAAAGTTTGTAAGTGTTTGAAAAAATAGTTACCGAATTAATATAATTGAACAGGCTGCTTCCATCTGTCCAAGGCAGCTCTTCTTCGCAAGACACATTGGCTGGACGGAGAGTGGCGCCCCCTTGCAGGGCGTTCAAGCCCCACGCTAAGGCATACACAGAATCGTAGATCAAAGCAGGTTCGGTCTATAAGAAAATACATTCAAGAAATAATTGAAAATTATGTTATTTTATTATCACCATTACAGTCTTGAATATATGAGAAGTATATGATATAGCTATTAAACTAGTGTGTTAGTAAACAACTAATGATCTGAAATAATTTGTAATTTAATAATAATAATTTAATAACATGCAAGGAATTTTTATTATGTGCTTTATACTAAAGATTATTTTATGTAACTTAGGCAGAATAAAAATGATGTGTATTCTTGTTATGCATTCTTGATAGGAAGTACCATATAAAATCAGAGATAGATAATTTTACAGATGCATATGAGTATATGGAAATTTTAATATTAGTATTTTTTTCAATCTAAAAGCATCAGATTAATCATTGAGGTTTATTCTGCAACCTAATTAATCATAAAGTGAAAAAAATTATTGTTTAAGATGTGTTATCATTCATTTATTTATTTTAAATAAGTCCCTTGCTTGAATAAGATTTAATGATTCATATTAATGCATACAAAGGAAATTACATTGTCTTTTTATATGGCAAAATTATTTAGAAAGTAGAAAACATTTGCAGTTAACTGCATTAGATGGTATGTGGCTTAATTACAGAGGTCAGTAGTATTACGTGAACTATATCACATCCCCTGCTCTCTGCTTTTATTAGTATTTATTGCATGCTATCCCGATTATTTTTTGGATTTTGTTACGTTGATCACTTCATTATGCTTTGAATTGATTTAATGTGCATTTGAAACTATTTTACCGATAATAATATAAATTAAAAATAAAATGAATGAAAATGAGATAAACAAATATGACAACAGAATATTCCATTTGTTAATGAAAATGTTCTACTTGTTAAAGTGCTTTCTCATGCTTTGGTAAAATAGCATTAATAATAATAAAACATTTCACTATGATCATGAAATTGGAGAAACAATATCTTATATATATAAATGATATGGAATTATCTTACCTTTATAACATTAGTTTTATTAACTAATTTGTGACCTACAGGTTGGAATTTCTCCATTTCCTTGAGTATTTTCTTTACGTTACAATTATCTGTGTCTATAATTCTGTAAGCAGTCATGTTCACAAAGTTGTATTTAAAATCTTCGAGGTTGTACGTCTCTATATCCTGAAATAAAAGAATGACCTGAATTACTTCGCAACGCATTAAACAAAAACAGATTCTTTTAGGTTTTTAAAATTGTGAAGACATGTACAGCATGGTTAACATACATGTATAACTTAAATTCAATATTCATTTTAGTTTTTCCTCTTCTGCATTTTTTTCTTTGAATTCCTATTTCAATCAACACAAAAAATACTTAATATCATATTGTTTACCTTCTTTCTAAATCAACTTTAAAGTGTACCTTTGAGGATTTCACATTTTCAACATGTACAACTTTAGAAATATCGCATTTATTTTATCCATAATTCTGACAAGATACAGCGAAATTTCTTATGTTTCATCTTCTATGAACACCTCAGAAATAATGCTAAGAGATGCATTTATTGCACATAATCTTCATAGCCTAAAAAAATATCGATGTTTACAACATGTCTACTTCCAAAATATCTCATTTTCCTATTAAACAAACGTTTTTTGTGTTAATACATCAAGAAGTCACATTGAAGCTTTAATTGTAGCAGTAAATTAGTTACACGAGAAAGAGTAGGTAATTGTTAGATCAGTGTGGATTGTTTGCTTACATTCTTCAAAAGTGAAATTGCAACACCAAGAAAGAATGCGCGTAGCGTCATTCAGATTGCAGAAGAGTTGTGAGTGGATATGTAAATGATATAAGTTGCGCACGCATTGGATCACGTAGTACGCATATACGGGGTATAAAGATCAGCCACTTTCCCTTTTCATAAACAGCATCTGAGGGTTTACGGAGCATTGGAGACTTTAGAGAAGCATAGAAAATTCCTCTGAGACATCTCAAGCTCAATACCATCAGTTTAACGACAGGAGAACGTGACCGTATTATCAAATTCCATGAACTTTGTTTGTCGTTGTGCACAATAGCCCCTCGTGAGTACCATATAGCGCTGTGCCACACAATGGATACAAGAAGCTGTACGTGCACGTCGAAGAGGAAGTGGTGCGCACAAGTTCTGTCAGAACGTACAGACCGGCGTATTCGGCGGTCAGATATTGGAGACTCTTTCTCCGTGTAGCGTAATATATGAAGCCCGTTGCCTCCAGTAGCATGTAGATCTGTGTCCACCCAAACTATACGCAACAGATTGCACGAAGTACACTTGCGTTCACGGGTAACAGCCGCAGGGGTACCATTGACTGCTGAACACAAGACTAGACGACTGGTGTGGGGTCAGCGTCATAGTGCGTGAATCTTGTTTCTGTCTGTGGAGGAAAGATGGCCGACGACGGATATAGCGGCCACCAGGTGAACGCTACGAAACAGCCCATTTCGCCGAGTGTCACACCGGTCCTGCACCGTCCATTATGGTTTGGAGTACCATAATGTTTGATCACAAGACGCCTCTGGTACACATTGACGGCAGTTTGACAGCGGACCGCTACCTCAAATTGTGGAGCTTTTGTTCTGCTCTGGTTGCAGGGCGCACCTACCACAGTATTCCAGCAAGACAATGCCAAGCCGCATGTCGTACGGCCTACTCTTAACAGCATGAGCGAATATGACAACCTACCCTGGCCGGCAGCCTCTCCAGATTTGAATCTCATTGAACACCTGTGGGATGTCATTGCACATGACATTACCCAAGGACCACGGCCGCAAACCCTGGATGACCTGCGTACAGCAGTGGATCTGGCTTGTCAAAGGCTACCTCAGGCAACCACCAATGAACTCATTGATAGCGTGCCTCGCCGGATGGCCTGTATCGCTAGCCGAGGTGGTCACATTAAATACTGAATAAATTGATTTATAATGATTTTATGTGTCTAGTTTTTAATCATTTGCATATCAATCTCACAACACTCGATCCTGGAATTTGCATGCCGCTACGAGTATTCTTTCTTGGTGTTGCTATTTCACTTTTGAGGAGTGTATTTATACAAAAACAAAGTAAAACACACTAGAATGTTTGTTCATTGCCGTATAATTTACCACATAAAAGTTTACTTCGGTTTATAAAATAGCTTTATTTAAATGATTTATTACTTTACTAAACTGCTTAAATTAAATTTTCCGTTTGCTGTCTGAGGAATTCGCATTTATCAAACATCAATAACGGAATAGAACTAAAATTAGTTCATTTTCATTCTTCCCACTGTTGCAGTTCGGTCCCTACTGCGCAAGCAGATATAACATCTAAATATCGGTAGCTATCACTGCGTCGCAATTTTTGTGAATGAGCTGGAGTTGTGTGGGTATGTTCATGGTTTCCTTCATGTTTAACGAGAATACAAAACAGTTTTTCTCACGAAAACATCTGTCCCTTAAGCAGATAGCTCTAGAGTGCTTTATCGTAATCAAGTAATCCTATTATATGCTAATGTAACAGATGTTTTTGATTAGGAGCTTCATAATTCAATATGTCTAAGAATGTCTTAAAAATAATCGCTGCAAAACAAACTTAAACGATTTAAGTATCGGAATAGGTCTACAGGTTAGAAATATTGCTGACAGTATGGTTCAGATGGGACTAGTACGTTTCAGTGGATGAATATATTAATAAATAATGAGTGTTTTCTTTTAACTGCTGAACAGAATTATTAGCATAAAAGGGTTATTAGCCTCGAAATGCGATTTTGCGTTGTTTCACTTGTAATTCGAGTCTGTTTCCGTTCGGAAAAGCTTAAGATATTATTCTCCCTAAGATATTATTAATCTGTCTGTTATTAAATAACAAACTAAACCATTTAAACCAATAGATGCGGCATTTAAAAATATAATATTTTTATTTTTTAATCTAATTGATTATATAAAATACATTTAACTCATGACACTCTAGAGACATTTGGTATTTTTTGAAAGCAGGAGAGATGAAAAATGAGCAGTGCCCTCGCCGGACTCGGACCTCTCGAATACGCGCCGAGTGTGCTACCATTACACCACGAAGGCATGCTAAGAAGGTGCGAGAAATGCTTTATAATATATCTAATTTAAAACATAAAATGTTTTTACGGAATTACATAACATTATTTTTCACTTTTTAAATATAAAGAAGACATATAATGTTCTCATATCAGTCTAAACATATATTCTTCTAATATCCTACAAAATGTTTTTCTACTCTACCTGGAACATGTCTATAAATAATCTGTACTGATAACCCCTAATGAGCTTTAAAAGAACCCTTTTGGGAGATCATTCAAATCTGAACACTTTCAAATTTTTAGCTCAAAGAGCGTTAGCTCGAAAGGGCTATTTATTTCGTTTTGGCATTCTGCATTGATTCAGTATAAACGGCGAATCATTCTTTATAAATTGTTGCCACAAAATATTAGAGCCCTGTGTTATATTTAAAGCAATTAAATAATGAAAATTCTGCATAAATGTATGCATGTTTCGCTGTCTGTGATAAAAGAGCGGTGCCTAGAGCCATCAAATTTTGAGTAACGTACGTCTCCATCTGAATACGGGCATCCGGAAACCCAAATTTGGAATTTGTTTTAATATCTATCTCATATTTTGAAAAGTATTTATGAATTTCTGATTAAAAAAACTCAACGATTTCAAAGAAAGCAATGGCAACACTGTACGAAAAAACAACATTTTTTATCTGCAGCACGCGAGACTGTGTATCGGAAATTCCAAAGATATACTCTATTAAATATTTTGTGATATCGCTGTTGAACTGAATTTTATAGATTAAGAGAGAAGAATATGATATTTAATAAGTAACACACAAGACGTTAAAAGAACGCCTCTTTGAGCGTAACATAAAATCTGGAAGCTTTCACATTTTATGTTTGTATTTTTTCTAATTTTTTTAAACTTTGTTTTCGCTTTGCATGAAATACAGGGTGACAAAAAATGGGAACTTTTTAATAATCCAATGAAACCAACTGATGGAAGAAAAACATTTTATTCATAGTTAAATTGAAACCTTAAAACTTGCTATATAAGAAACATTAATGGAATTTATCTTGTTTCAAAATTACATCCATTAGATGGCATGCTCCTGTACGAATGTATTTTTGAAATTTGCTACTGCGATTCCTCATTGACCGCTACAACATATCAGCCAGCATTTCATCCTGAATTATCAGGTTTAATTCATCCAGAGTTCTTGATCGAGTCGTGTACACTTTACGCTTGAGACAACGCTACATGACAAAATCACAAATGGACAAATCTGGAGATCTAGGGAGCCAGGGAGCGTTACCAGTCTTGAGATCATACGGTTACCGAAAATTCTCGCACAGCTTTCATTGATTGCCATGCAATGTTTGATATCGTTGCATCTTGTTGCCACTAGGCTTCTTGAACATGTGGAAGATTGTTCAATTCAGATGTAACGAAAGGTTGTAACATCTCCACGTAACGATCCGCATTGACTGTGATCCCCTGTTCATTTAAAAAAAAATAAGGTCCAATGATCCCATGCAATGAAACAGCACACCGTACTGTCACCTTACTAGCCTGTAAAGGGAGCTCATGATCTTCATTTGCTCAAGGTCACCGTCCCACAGTATTGCCACCTGCTCATGGCTGCCACTAGGCATTTCAAAAATTCCCATAATTCTGCGTCACCCTGTATATCTTTCATGTATGATAAACTATTATTTACTTAGAACAGTGTACCTCAAGTAGCTTGAGGGGTTGAGAGGTAGACGATACTATGAAATGGAAGTAAACAGGATTAAATCAAGGTTACTCAATAAATAATATAATTAGTAAAGATGAAAAACTGTTGCATCCATGTTAACACTAGCTACTGCCATCATCGCTGTGTCATAGTTTTGCTTTTCGAGGTAAAGCAAATCAACTACTAAAGAGGCAATATGGGCGGGTGCTAGACACAGAAAATAACGTTAATTAGTGTCTCATCAGATATAATTTTTGACATCATAGCTCGTGAGGAAGTTCTCTTCTGTAAATATCCGAAAAACAGCAGTAGCAGAAATTTATAATTTGACTGTTTATTATATCACTCAAGAAGATAATATTCAATGAAAGAAACTATGGATCTAATTAGCAGTGGAGCCCACAGTATGGTGGATACTTTTAATGGACGTTTTTCGAAGACAAAGCCATAACATTAGACTGAAGTATATGTTTGCATTATAGCATTAAAAGGGAATCATTGTTACTCAGACAAAATAAAAAGTCGTTAAGAAATGTCATTGAATTTTCCCACAATTTTCCAGGAGTTTTAGAAGCTTTATAAGATCTCATCCGTTGAATTTAAGAATTTCTTTGCGTTGCGCCCAGAAATGGGTTTGAAAATTAACATGTTCTTTTAAGATTAGTAAGATGGTTATAAAAAGGGGATATTTTAATTAGATTATTGAAAAGGAGGAGGAAGTTTTAATGCTCTGACCATAATCCCCCAATATGAAGGAATGTGGCATTAACCCGCGAGCGCGCGCCCTGGGTCCAAAAGACCCGGCTCGTGTTTCTTGAAGAAAGACCTGTTACTCTTCAGGTAAAAGTATTACATTTATGCCAAAATTTATGATCAAACTTAAAAAATACGCATATTATAAAAATTACAACTTTAATTTTAATTTCTATTAATATTTTTTACGAAATAAATGTTTTTAGAGGAATAGAAAACCATAAATTAATATAGAAAAAATAGCATACCTTTACTCTATACTGATTCTTTATTTTCTTTGTTATCACCATAGACAGAGAGAAAAAATAAAGCAAATGTTAGCAACACGTTGAACAAAGTGTTGTCGTATGTTCCAAACACAAATATTTTTCACATTTTACGCAGCGCGTTTCGGTTTTTCTGTCCTTTTTCGCTGGAAAAACACCGCATCTTTTTTTTTTTTTTTTTTTTTTTTTTTTTTTTTTCTTTTTTTTTTTTTTTTTTTT